>JAAAKL020011577.1:0-13564 GCA_010016065.2 Carybdea cf. marsupialis auct. non (Linnaeus, 1758) | reverse complement strand
CACCACTGGCCAAATCTGAACCCATAACCTAATGGGCAAATCAATTTTATTGAGCAAAAAATATTAATACTGATATTATCTTAATCCTGTTTTTAACCCTCATCAAAGAGTCAGCCCCATGATCAAATGTTCCACTCTGATATGTTGAATTATCGTCACTGCAGAATTTTCGTTGTTGACAACAGATTCTTCAACCCTGTGTGATCGTTGTGACACCTTCAGAAGTGGAAATTTTGTATTACCTTTGTACTTAACAAAACATCAAACGCCATTGGTTCGTTCTTGAATTTGCTGCTACAGATATTAGTTCCTAAGTACTACTTTACACTGGATTTCATCAAGTTACCATATGTACGTGCAGATAACAGCTAATTGTTAAGGAAAACACATCATCAATATGTACAGTGCACCTGTTATCCGTTTTCGTGAATGAAACTTCTTGTACAACCAGCACACACGTACAACACATTTCTGGATCAATGAACTTTCCCAAAAATTAATCTGCTTTTTACCATTTATCTTAGAAAAGTCAACACTTTTTCGGAACAAAATATATTGCAGGTATTCGAATAAAATCTGGAGGAAAGTGTACCAATATCAAAGCAACGTGCCTGTGGACGGCACTTAAACGTGTAACTTTCTTTAAGTATTCTAACTTTCCGGAATTGTAAACTCGAACAATTGCATTCAAATGGATTACAATGGGCGTCTTCCATGAGTTTTCGTTGTTGTGCCAAATGCTAGACGAAAGTAAGTAGAAATTTCACTGCACTATGTCCATCATGGAGCAGGACACATGCAGGTTTCCCTTCTGAAACAGCAGGAATTCAATAACTGATTGCTGGCTGCATTCTCATTTAATCCATTTAAAATTAAGCCAAGAAAAATGATACTTCACGCGAGAATGCCTTCCAAGGGAGAAAACCCTGAAACCAATCCATAACTTCCAAAACAAACATACCAACAACTAACTTGGTCAATGCTGTTCATACACGTCTGCACTGCTACGGCGAATGCCGTCCCTAATAACAGCTAACGTGACAAAGAATGCATGAACAAGGATTCATGATTGCATGCAAGTACTTCGAAAGCGATTCTTGTCTGAAAATCACATGTAAACATGAATGAATCTCTTCGTGTCAGCTGTAGTTTTCCCCCGAAAAGCCATTCGACATGAAACTGCTAACACGAGAGCATGGATTAGTCGGTCAAGATGGCAGTAAATGGCAAGAACCAACTTGGTTCTTTGTGGCATTCAGTCGTGACGACGAAGCAGTTGCTGTCAAGGTTGTGAACATAATCTCTTGTAGCGAGTCAGATGGGCTCAACAATCCTCTGAACTATATCTTTACATGCTACAAAAATCTGAAAAACTTACCATCAAGAGCAGCAAATGCTCTCTGTGCATATTCATTGTTTTCAAAATCTACATATGCAGAATTTCCTTTCACGTGCAATCCCAGAAATAAAATACCTTGCTGAGTGAGTATCTGAGTTAAAGTCTCTTCAACCGGTACTTCGGAAGCATCCGAACTTAAGTTGTCCAATTGAAGAACCAGTTGCGTCATTCCACTGGTATACTACAACTACTACGAAGACGAATCTAAAATAAAACACCTACAAAAAAGAAAAGTGGCCACAAACCCTAAATTACCTACAAAATAGTTGGCTGGAATTGGAATGGTAACTCTACAACAGATAACCTTGTCACACGTGCTCGAAATAACCGAGAGAGTCACGTGACTTTAGAGCTGACGCTATTCATTGTTGTCTGATTGGCTGTTGGAACAATAGCGACCACTAAAACAAATTCATGGCAAGGGCAGTCACGCAAAAGAGTTGGTCAAGGAAATTTCTGAATTGCCGCAACCAGGAGTCAGTCCTTCAGCAGAGGAATATCACCGAAAGGAAGTTCGTTCATGGATCATATGTTATTTTGTTACTATTCATCGACTAAGGAGGTGATCAAGAAATAGTATTCCAGAATTGTTATCAGGCAATTTTGCAGCGCTTGCTGGGAGGCCAAGGGCCTAAAGAAAGGTTTTGACCTAGGCTGTTCATCTGCTACTAGCTTACTAGATAACTATTCCTACTAAAAAATATTCAAAAGGTAATAATGGTGTTATTGATAAATGTTCTTGGAAATCAATTAAAAATATGTTGACTGTCCAAGCTGTGCTATCTATGGGTCACGAACTAAGATTAACATTTAGCTTGTTTCCCGAAATTTCTTTGCACGAGGCAAATCACGTCCTTGCATGTAACACCACGAGATTACCTGTCATGTTGTGTTCCACAAATATATCAACAATATAAATAAGAACAGATGTAATTGATTTTCTATTCCAGAGAATCTGCAGCAGATAGATCTGTCTGCCTGATGAACAGAAGCCCGACATAACACACTTCTATTTGTTGACTTCTCACCAGGAGTTCTGTTGATGGGCTGGATATCAACTTCCATTATTGACGTGCCGTTCACGACAGACCCAAAGCTGCGGGGCTATTGCCCCCCACTGGTAAGGTTTGTAGGGAAATTGCCTCCTTGAGGAAAAACCTGAGCGACTAATTGTTTCAAAGTCAGTGTCCGTTTGCCAATCGTCTTCTGATAATCGATTCTAAATCGACTCTTGATGCGATTATAAGTCTATTTTCTATTAGTTACCCCTTGCACAATGAAAGTTATTACAAAATACAGAAACTGTGCCCCTCGTGCAATGTGCTGCCAGCTATAGGCCTGATGCATCTCTGCGTATCAGGAAGTATGATGAGAGATCTACGAGGTGAAAATAATATTGCTTCCCTTTCATATATACCATTTGTTTCCGTTACGTCATGATTGAATACGATGTCGTGAAACTGTGATTTAATCTTTTTCCTACATTCACATTTTACTCCATTGCCATTTGTTGCTGCCAAGCGAGTTACGTATTTAGTACTACAGAGCACGAATTTAATACTTGAGCGCGAGGTCCCATGCCAAATGGAGAAGAAGGGAGCTCACTGTCCCAACTATATCAAAGCCCCCCCCCCCCCCTCGGCCTGTCCAATAATTGGTGTTTAACTCCAGAGATTTAGGGAACACTATCAAATCCATCCATAACGTGAAAAGTGCTGTAAAGGAGGATATGGTGGTTGCTGGTGTGGAGATGGAAGACGTCAACGACAGACCAAAGTAGAAAAGAATGATCCTCTATGGCGATCCCTAAAAAGGACAGAGCCCGAAAGACGAAGCAAAAATAATATGAAAAGTGCCATTCAGGATAACATTTTCTGAAACAATCCAGAATGTACTAAAATATGCAGTCAGTTTAGTTTGGGTTTGGGTCTATTTTCTGGACTTTGTACAGGGACCAGACATAAGACGTCGACAAGCGCTGCTCTACCCAAACCATTAAGATGCACAGTAGTTTGTATTGTTTGATAACTATGTGCCATAGTATGTTATGGCAAAATTGTTTTGCTATTGATTGATGTCAATAGATCGCTGAATTGTTTAGCCTATGCTCTGCCTAAATTTTCGGACTTAGACCGCCCCTCCCCAGACATTTGCTGCTGTCTTCGAGCCTGATGACTGCGAAGAAATAACTGCTTAGGGGCCAGTCACATAGCATCTACGCATATATTTTTTCCGCAAATTACCATTTAAGGGGCGTTGTATTGCCGAGGCAAGGTCCTTTTTCCTGTCTGAAGTCAACTTTGCCAAAACCACCCCACCCCATTCCCTATCGCTTGACGTCAATAGTGAATGATCCCTAAAGTTATATGTAGAATATAGTACAATGGATTGTTTCTTTCTTTTTTATTCGAGGTTTTTAATCCACATCAATAAATACCCCTGTAAAAACCTCAAAAATATCGAATTTTTCCATATTCTGCCATCGTCAAAAGTTTTTTCCGCCCTCCATCTCCACATTGTCCTCCTTATGGCTTTCGTCTTATGAATAGACGTCGGCATCACTGTTTTTCTCAATTTCTGCGCTAGTTCTGCTTCATCTCTGGAGTGGCGATGGGGACACTTTTTGTGCCGTAGCATTGCGGCCGTATCAGAGATAGAGCAATGTATTGCATCTTGAGCGGAGTGACAAGAAATGGCATTGGACCATTATCGAGGCCAACAAGTTCTACATGCCGTATACCAGTGACTAAACTCTAGCCGTAATGGTGATAAACAGTATGTCTAGTCAGATTATGGGGCACATTATAGAAAATACACAAGTGAAAAATATATTTCTAAAAATGATCCGCTATACCTTTGAAATGGCGAAACTTAGCAAGTGAACTAACTATTCACTCAGAAACATAATTTTTTTCATATCTTTCATTGGGCTGCCTAGCATGAGTAACGTGATTGGAACGCATTCACTGTAGTATGATAAATGATCTTTTGTTTCGACGTGCAGGAAGATCGACTTTTTAGATTTGATTTATCGTGAGACACCTCGTAAGAACAAAACATATCCACTGTGGGTTATCAACATTCACGTGACCCAAAAGCACGGATTTTGATATTCAAGGATTGTGACACTACCAGTAACTTTTAAGATGCACAACGTTGCATGCCAGAAGGGCACAAGGCCGTCTAATTTGGGAGGCATAAAAATTGGAGACCAAGCGGCAGGAAAGTTATCCAGTTAGGAAAGGATTAGCTAAAGCATATCATTGTCAGGGGTCATTTGAACACTAATATAATAAAGGATATGCTGCATAAACGCTAATAGAGAGCTTCTAGTGAAGAAATAAAATTGTTTTCCTTTCTGTATGGTAAGTTGACATCACATGCTTTTGATCTTTTAAACGTTTTTCTTCAAGATTTCTGTGTCAATATGTCTAGTACAATATATCCTCGATTATCCAAATCTCGATTATTCGCACAGTAATAAGTTGGCCTAGTTAACTTTAATCTGCTGTTATTGATGCTCCGGCATGCCCCGTCAGCCATAAAAATGCCATGGAAGCCTTTGATAGGTGCTTGAAATGGCTTCGATTTTAAGAGGAATCGACTAGCATTAACACAGTTACATTGATGAGTTTACGTGAGATGGCGGCTGAAAAGCGAGAAAGCGCCAGAAAGAAAGCGCCAGAAAAAATACCGAATTTTGCCTTAAATACACCATTTTGGCGAGTTTTTTATTATGAACTTTGTATATAAGTTTGTTTACCCTTTGCTTTTGAATTTCCTAAAATATTGGAATCCTGGATTATCCGGATATTCAGCTTATCCGAGCTGTTCAGATACACGAGGATGTGCTGTATCATCAAATAATGAAAGCAGCTCTCTCGGTTAGTGGAGAGAACTTGGAACAGGTTTCTATATTCAAGTACTGGGGGAACATACTGACTGAGGATGGTTACTGCAAGGCAGAGAAAAAAGCGAGTATAGTAATGAGGAAGAAAGCATTTTCAAAGCATGAGGCGCTACTCGAAAGGAGCATGGGCAGAAACTTAAAGAAAAGTCCGGTGATGTTTATTGTACAGCGATGGAAACGTGGGCTCTCGGGAAAGCTGACATCAAGCGCGAGTTGTGAGGTGTGGTTTTGGAGGAGGATAGAAACAATGAGACAGAAGAAGCGTAAGGGCGCTGAAGAGGTATTGTGGATTGTGGCACAAGAAATATCATTAGTGTATGTTATCCAGAGGAGGCAAAAGAACTGGATAGGTCTTTATTGAGAGACGTAGTTAAAGGCAGGATGGAAGATGAGGCCAATGGAAGAAAAAATGACATCGCTGGACAACCTGAAGAAAAAGGGCTCTTATGAGACTCGTAAAGGAGTGTAAGCAAGTACGATTATGCATAAACTGAATGACTGTGCACTACAAAAACAGGTGGTATAATGTAAGTAGGTAGATCAAAAGGGAGTAACGCTGGGGTAATGGAGGCAACTAATGAGTGGTATATTCTAGGAATAGTGAGACAGAATCATATAATGAACAGTAAGTTACAGTTGCTGAAATAGCTGGGGAGTTCTTGTTGTGATTCGGAAAAATTGGAAAGAAAGAGGAGCTGGACAGTCCTGACAAGGATAGTCTCATCCCTGTCGACGACTTCCTTTTTCCTTTTATTACAGAAAAAGGAGTTGCACTCTTGGATATTGGTGTGTGAAACAAAATTACCACATATTTCTGATAAATTTGTCAGTTCTGTTGCTTTTGATGACCTTCAATATCGACTTTTTTTAGATTAAAAAGACATGTAGCTGTACGTTTGCGAAATGTCTTTGTTTCTCGTGCATATATATGCTTTAATCATAGAATTACATGACTCTACTAGTTCTAACAGGGGCTCATTGAGCTTATCGAAGTTGCAATTGAATTTTTGCATTGTATGTGTTGCAGGGACTAAACATATATGTACATATTACTTTTCTCTAGGTGAGCATAATCAAAAGATGTAAAAGTACTGTGACAACTGTGATATCTGTGACAAACGAGCTATTGCAGGTAACAGACATCCAGGTTAAGATAAAGTCTTAATAAGGATAAGCACTAAAGAAGTTGTCAAAGTGACTAGTTCCTCCCCGCCAGTAGCAACACACTGGTTTCCAACTGTTCTGAATTCGATATCTATAGCGTTGATGCATTCATTTTTATGTCACTGTGATCTGTATTTGATACCGTGGCGTTCATATAGACAGTGCTATAAGAATTCCGAGTTTCTATGCAACAGTCACAACAGGTGATGCATAGTGTGTTATCACAACAGATAATAGTGAGTGTATTGTCAGATGCTGATGCCTACATAGGGCGCAAAATGATAGCAAACATGACGTGACGTGCGTTTTTATTAACGTTGAGGGGTACGGCATCTCTTAACATACGAGAAATAAATTCTATGTTTCTATGTAGTGACGCGTTTTACTCTGTCTACTTATGACAGCAGACGACAGACCGTGTTTGCTCTTCCATCCTGGTTTAGTTTTGTCGATACCTATTTATTGCAAAACGTGACCGAAGCTATCATAGTATATTATTGCACTGTTGGATGATAGCTATTGCCCTTTGTCTGGATCGTTTTATTGCAGAACGAGGATTGATATGCAGTTTCGCTATCGTAACAAGGCCTGTGATGTATTCTCATTAAACATCTGAAAGAAGTGTATCTGGTAAACTCAATGGTGGATCCAGAAAAATTTGCACAAGGTGGGTGTGTGTGTTTGGGGGGGGAGGAAGGGGCACGATCCTTAATGATGACGTCATTTTACTATATAATATAGATTACAAGACGAGGTGTGTCCTCCCAAGTGGGATTTTAAGCCACTTTAAAACCATGTCACATGTCACCTACTGTTTACAATTATGTAAAATAGTAACCCTTACACTTCAGTTACATTTAGACTTTACATCTTGTGATTCATTTGTAAAAGTAGTAAATATAAAACAATAAAATATAATACCCGAGGAATGGTTGATTACGTGAAGTTTTCTTTGTAGATACGGCCATATTTTTTACGTGCAATAGACGTTTGTATATGGAAATGCAAGTAGAATATGCAATATAGACATTTTGTTTCTAAATTGTAAATAGAAGACAAAAACCTCAAAGGAACTTCAAGTGCGTGAAATAATTTATATTTATACATTTTTAAATTATGGATTATGACATCCTTATGATCTAAGATGGCGAAGATAGCACTATAACGTATCGAAATGACCTTGTTTCCATAATGGCACCTATATTAAGGGTGTTGAAGAATTATCTATCACAATTAAAGAACAAGGAAAAACGCGGTTGTAGAGGAATCTGTTTATCTTGTTTTTCTAAATTGTAGAAGGAAAGTGAATAAAATTACTGACACGGGCACTCTTTCCCTTTTTGGAGGTTTAATAAATACCATCTTCCAATTTGTGTCTAAAATTGTTAGGGAGTTCAACTGCCTTTAAATTTTAAGATAGACCTTTCCATGTGATAGGTCCTTGGTATGAAAAACCCTTTCTGACTTGAGTTGCTTTTCCAAATTGACACACGCAGCCTGATTTTGGAGGTACGCTTAATTCTGCTCTGTTGGATTGGAATTACACCTTTGTCTTAAAGAAAGGCCCTGATTTCCTAAATAATTTGTCTGTTGTCGCCGTACGCTGCCTTAGTTGTCTCATTGTCATTCGAGAGAAGTAGAATTAACAGGGCATTCCTCAAACTGCATTCTTGCACCATAATAGTTTCTTTACAAGATATCATATTTCTTTGGTAAAGAAGTTTTTTAAACAAAGATGGTAACTTTGTTTCGCATTAACTTCAAAATAGGTTACGTTTTGGTTCCTTCTGTATTTGGACGTCCCGAGCAAGTCCAAAAGAACTATTCTTCCCCCAAAGGGATTTCGGAGCCTTTTTTTCTGCATGATATTGTGCTTCTTATGATACTAATCTTGGCTTTGAATCAATTTTGTGGAGGATGTCCCGTAAATTGAGTGGACTATGAAGCGAGGAGAAACCTCGGAAGATATTTCCATGCCAACCAATCATAAATCAGAGTTCTTTCAATCGTGTGAGATTGAGATATTTACGATACCTTAACATTTAGTATAGCAGATGCGAAGTGAAAATCTGAAATGCTAGATACAAGCAACAAACAAGGAACTACTAATCAGAACAACCTTTCGCTTCGCCAGTCCTTACAAAGGTGCCAGAAAACAAATAAGTCTGCGTACATCATTTGAAGATTTATTCTAACGAACGTCAAACGTTGAGCACTTTTTGCCGGACAGCAGAGTTAAATAGAGATTATTTTTAAAAACACACTAAAGAAGTGTAAAACTATGTCACCAACAAAGGGCATCCCGTCGGTAATATGTTTTTCTGCTACTCTAGTATTATTTCAAACTTTTCTACAAATACCTTATGAAATCCTTAACTCTTCTTTAAAATAGTGCCCTCACATTTTGGAGACCACTTTTTCTTCATAAGGATATTATAGCCAAAGAATCCAAACGTTTTCTGGAAGTTTCCTAAAAACTAACCCTTTAACCCATTCATAACCTAAATTGAACAACAGTGATTTAAATAACTAGGTTATCCCTGATTCAGTATTGTGTTTCTTCTTAAAGATAGATTGACTTTCGTATAGTAAATTAGTCAAATTTAAGTAGTCACTAAGGCCATTGTGGACATGACGTTCAACGACTTTCGATAGTATTACAAGTGATGAAATAAGACTGTAGTTGTCTGCACCAGATGCGCCCACAGACTTCAAAGGAGAAATAATTCATTCTTTTTTTATTTAAGGACAGAAGTTGTTTATTGCTAAAAGATGGGTTAAGTTATTAATTATGTTTTTAAAACCACTAACTCTTTGTGGGGTTGTTCCAAGCTTTGTAAACATTGGAGTTGGTAGTAGAAAACTGCAGATTATGGGGCTAGAAACCTAGAAAGCATAGAATATGGACATGGTTGGGTAAAATAGGAAAGAACTGACTTATAGCAATGATACTACAAAATTATAGTAGGAAAATATTATCATAAGATTATGTTTGGTTCATGAGCAGCCGTTACCAATTTGTATCCACATTTATAGATCTTGTTATGACGAATTTTCTCAGTTAAGCGAAAAACCCCGCGGTTTCACTCAATGGTCAAGGAAGTGAATTTATAGACCTACTTTTTTCCACTGACAATACTTTGAGACCGAGCGGAAAAATAATAAGATACAGTTCAAGACATGAAACTAATAAAACATTATTGATAATTTCAAGAGAAGATATTTCCATTGGCTTGTAACATACGGAAAGACACCAAGTTACATAGTCTATGTAACAGTCACATTCGTGTGATTCGGTGACGGTGTTAGTGTTACAGAGTCTGTTACCCTATAGGTGAGGTTTTGGTCTTGTGAATTTCATCGTGGTTCGAATCATCTTTTGTTAAAAATTAGGCATATTGATTTCAAAGTCATGGCAGGCATGATGGTTAACACATGGCTCCATAACTTAGGTCTATCGATTCCTTCTTGAATTTAAAAATTTTTTCTTGAATTCCTGAATTATATCTTCGTCTGCTCTTTTCATCGATATCTGGTTTATCTTGAGACCTTACTTCAGGCTGGACATGAACCTAGGACACGATTTTTCCCTCTTGGACCACTTTTAAACTGTTTAAAGTGTTTATAGTTTTTAAAACTGCGTAAGCTTGAGTAATATGAACAATGGGGAAGGCACATCCACACATCGGTCGTACAGTTGGATTGTGGTTTAATAGAGAAACACTTTTCTACTAAAACATTAAATTTTGCAGAGAAGAACTAGAATAGGATTATGTATTTATTGCTATTCTACTAATGAGCAGAACACTTATTTTTATTCAGTGTAAATCAAACTGCACGAAATAGCGAAACCATTTTACTACTGAAAAAACCTTTTTCCTCTGACACTCCTCAGAGTACAAAATCGTCAGAATTGAGATTGAGAAGAAATCAGTGAAACTTATACTCAACTGCCTTTTAAATGTAGCCAATCAAAAGTCTGACTGCTAGATTGGCGTTGTTTTGACCAATCAGTGTATGCGAAACTAAATAGTTCACAGAAATAGCCCATGAAAAGACACATCCCTTTTGTTTGCAAAGCAACGATTTTCTTTCTTTGATGTGTACGGATTCGAGAACGGCTAAGTGAAGAGCAGACCTACGTTAACCTATTATACGGAAACGGTCCTCCGTATACAATTGTGCGTAGTCAGGGCTTTTAAGCACGTGCTGCCCTATGGCAGAGTCACATTGCGTAGCAGTTTTAGAAACCCGAGGTGATTGTTTCCTTGTAGGAGCTGATGCAAGGAGACAATCACACAGTTGGGCATAAGTTTCACCGATTTCTTCTCACTGCCAATTCTGACAATTAAAGATTTTCAGTACTTTTTTTGTTTTGTACCACCTACAAAATTTTTAATTGTCAACCGTGTATCTGTAGGAACATTTCCGAAAGCGCTGAAACTAAGAGTTCCGGCTACGATTTTAAAAAGCTGACCATTATTCTTATATATGGCCAGTCTCCCTTGGGCCTCTCTCTCAAAACTACTTATTGGAGCTAATTATTTGTAAACATAAATTATATTATGTTATATTAAATGACAGTCTCGCATTTTGCTGTTTGATGACAAAAACGTTTGTAGCAGTGTCATCATGAGCCTCGACTTCATTGTACAGGAGTGCGAGGTTAAGAGAATTCGAGGAGTGTTTATTGGCTGCGCCTTGGCAAATCGAGTCATAACAACAAATTTTCCACTTGAACACTATCCGGTTTTCAGCTTTTCCCTATGTGTCCTCTGCCAGCTTCACGTCCCAATCAGAGCAGAAGCGCTAAAATCCTCATTTATACTGTGCTGGAAGTTAAGCTATTTAAGTAAAATCCGCTGGCAAATCTCCAAAGAGGCTATCTGAATACCGAGATGTCTAAGCTGGGAGTTCAAGAGGTTGAAACTATACTTTCTTTCATGAGTCGCTTATAGAAAAGGTACATTCGTAGCTTTTGTCACAGATCCAAGAAGGAGAAAACGTTGAAGATGAAAGGGATGCACCTCGGGATGCACACTTTACGGCATTGGTTCCATGACAAACGATGAACCCGCCATAACAGTCATTCATTTATTCATTGTAACGGAAACATTACAAAACAATAACAAAACCTGTATGTTAGAAAGAGGTGCACATTAAGAAAGTTTTTCAATGGAAGCCTAAGAGAAAAGAATAGTTTGGACTAGAATCCCAGAAAATAAATAGTCGATAATGCTAAAGCGTAGATAGATAATTTCTCTACTATAGTTTAATAGTATATTTTCCAAACTTTGTCTTCAGTGTACACTTTCAAAACATGTCATGTAAAAATTAACATTTTTTTAAAAAGACTGTCATCAATTTGATACTGCCCTTAACCTTGTGTTTTGAGAAAGAATAAAAACTGTTGCCCATGTTCTCCAACGACCTCCGCATGTTAGACTACTGATACAAAAAACCATTGTGAGGGTAGCCCGTCTCTGAACAGGAACTTCTAAGCTGACTAACGAAAATTTAACATATTTTAACAATCAGACCACTTTTCTTTTCCTCGAATAAGTCAAGGTATCTATGTCTGGAATAAAACATCTTTATTGAACTTTTACTTCAACATAGGAGCGACCCTCGAATACTCGTCGTATAATAAGTCCATGGATTCAATAATAGTCCCCATTCTTCAAGGAGAAAATATGATACGCAAATACGTTTTGTTCATGGCCGATATGTGTAGTTCTAGAACTATTCCCAGTCACTAGTAAACTAATATTCTGTCCAGTTTTGATACCTCTATCGCATAATGTGCGGGTGTGAGGATACAAAAGTGTTTGTTAAGGGCAAGCTGATCTGCTTTCTCGCCTTTACTTTTATCTTAAGTTGGAGCCTTACATCAAATACTTATCTAACGATGCCAAAGGAAGATTGCACCATTGTTTTGACGGAGCGCAGTACGTTCTTTCAGAATAAATACTTTGTTCAGTATACCAAAACTTATGTTGGCTAAAAATAGTTTCCATGCCAAGATGTACGGGGTATTAGCAGCACCTGAGAGCAAGGGGTTTAGTTGTATCCTTTTCAAGATTTACTTGGAACATGTATAGTAAATCCATGCAAAATGTGGCACATGTGAGCAGGCTACAAAAGTTCATTGGTAGGAGGCCAAAGAAATGATAATTTGAAGCAAAATGTTTGACAGCAATTTGCGGTTGGATAGCCTGCACGTGAACGTGAACACGTGATATAAGATCAGGTCAAATACAGGTTCCGGACATGCAACACATAAATGTCAACTGGAATCTATGATAGTCTAAACACCAATTTCCTGACAAGCTGTAAGAATGGAGATCTTGTTGCTGCGGTTTAGGAAAAATCGATCAAACAACCCTCAGTAGGTTAAAGATAGTAAGATTGTGTAGACATATTGAATTTTTCTTTTACGTAGCCTAATTTTAATACCCGAAACGTCGTTGCAGTTTCGCTCGTTTTCTCAGAATGTATCAAATTGTATTGCAAATATTCAATGATTTATTTAGCTCTCCAATATGTATCCAATACTATCTGCAGTTTTGAATATGCCCTGAAATTATTCATACATTGGGACCCATAGGCAAATGGCTTTTTAAAGACAAATCAGTACAACAGCAACAAACCGCGTGCCTTAATGATAAGCATCGTTGGCAATATTTAAAGGTTTAACGTAAACAGCAGGTCAAGCAATCCTTTATTCTTGAAACACAAGTCAGCCAGTCAGTGCCATGCTTGGATGAGTTGGCGATCATGGTTTTTCATTCCTCTCTCACTCTTGTGGCGTTCATGGTAGCTACGCTCCGTCCAGTGCCCAGCCAAGTTGTCATTCCATACATCATCACTTTTTGTTTTCAGGAGATATTTTCTCATCGAATTTTCCAGTTGTCATCAGATTTTCTAGTCCGTCTTAGCTCATCACATGTCCAACGAATTTAGCTTGTCTCTGATTGATGTTATTTACGAGGGACCGCGAACATTTGTCTCTTTCAACATCTCTTCATTATTCTTTTTTTTTGTCCGTGAAATTCTTAACATTCTTCTCAGGAACCACATCTCGACTGCCT
>JAAAKL020011576.1:0-11044 GCA_010016065.2 Carybdea cf. marsupialis auct. non (Linnaeus, 1758) | reverse complement strand
CAAGTGTAGTGGTAAGAGGTAGGAGGTTTTCAAGTGTAGTGGTAAGAGGTAGGAGGTTTTCAAGTGTAGTGGTAAGAGGTAGGAGGTTTTCAAGTGTAGTGGTAAGACATAGGAGATATTTAAGGGTAGAAGAAGAAACTGGGAGTTAGGGATAGAGGTAGAAAGTGTGAAGTAGTTATTGGTAAGTAGGTAGAAGTAGGACTTGGGAGGTAGCTAGGGTTAGCAGTAGGAAGCGGAAGGTAGTAGAAAATGGGAGGGTGTTAGGGGAGCAGTTGTTTGAGATTGGTAGATCTTCTATGTGCTTCCCACTTTTTACATCTAACTTTACTCCTTGCTAACTCCCATTTCCTACCACTATTCCTAGCAGTCATATGCAGGTAGGTATTGATTACTGTAGTTTTAGGTAGGCCTTGCTAGATTTAAGGTAGTGGCAGGCAGTAAGATGTAGGTAGGGGTCTCAGAATGTAGATAGGTAGGAGTGACATGTAGGTACATAGGACTATCGGAAGATTTGCAAAAAGTATATTGTATGTATAGGGTAGGAGAAATTCTGTTGTGCCGAATGCTGCTAGAAAGTAGTAGCATCATGTACAATAGAAAGTTTGTCGCTTTCGCCTGTGTTTTGAAATATTTGCATTCTGGGGAAAACTTAATGGTCGCAGTAAATGATAACACTTGGAAACCCAATCAGCAATACCCATATGATAATACATTCTCGTTAACGTATCTCATTGATCGTATGATGGCTTTGTAATGTTTTGGTAGTAGTGAAGAGAGCCACTTCATTTAATTACATCACTATGTAGCCATTTGCAGTGAAAAGTGAACACATAAAAAGACGAGTAAGGCAGTAACAAACGAATACATGATATACAGGTTAAAACGTATTATAATCCAAACATCGTGATCTGAAAACCTGAACTTAACTGATCATCAACACTTCAAAACAATGCGACTGACCTACTGTCTACGAAGTCTCTGATTGGCTAAATGCTCAACCACAGGGAGCTGACATACATTATTTACAAATCAAAAGAACCGTAACACCATTCACTGTCTTATAAAATTCAAGATCGATGGTAACAATGATAAAAGACGTTAGGTTTTCCCCTCTGCGTGGTTTAAATTGATACAAATTGTAGTCAGGCCCGTCATGGTAATCGTATTTGAATCTCTGAAAGCTCTGGTCCCATCTCAACAAATCTTGGATAGTAAGACTACCAACACAAGCGATCACTTTTCAACATAAAGCATATTATTTCAATCATCACGTTTTCATAATAGTTCAACCTTAGTGTAAAGATTTGAGTAATTGTCTACTTGCATTTGTGTCTCAGCTAGTGGCATCTTTGTTTCGAGCAAATCTCCTCTTTCTAACCGACCTGTGCTAACCTCGCTTTCAAAATCTCCAGTCAAACAGAGGCCCTATATTATCCTTAGACAGTGCTACCGAGTGTTCATAGATTTCTTTGACCAAATCGTACGCAATGGGGCCTAATGCTACAAGTGGTCAAATTCAAAATTAGACATCGCACACAAAAGTAAAAACGAACGAAATTTAGGGCACTATTTTGATTTTAAAATCCCCCAAATTAGAAACATATTGTACTTCTACGAAATAATCAAACGTTACGGAAATGTATCGTGGACCACGATGCACAAACTCATTTAATTCTATCATGAAATATGATTTCCCTACCAATGGTCATCGATCGGCATGTTTTCTTTTGGCGTACGTAAGTAATGTAAGTAAGGGTGATTTTCAGCGATTTTCAGTGATTTTTTGTAAAGATCATATAGGTATATCTTTGTTGAATTAGTAACTCGTTCCTAAATATCAACACTTGCTTTTAGGGACAAGCTTCGTTGTCCTCTAGACCTAAATATTTTATCACAGTTCGTCATAGATGCTTTTTTGGGAAGTCAAGTATACTTCATAGATTTTACAAAAGTTTTCAATAAAAATTGTTCCTCAACTGATACTTAAGCAAATGTATAAATTGGACCCAATGAAAATGTAACATAGGTTGATATTTTAGCCTCCGCTTTTCCCTTAACTAATTCCTTTCACGAACCGCCGTAGTCTAGTGGTTAAGGAATCGGACTCCCATCCCGCCAATGGGTTCAAATCTCGCCTAACCTGATATAAAGACAATCGGTTGGGGCCTGAGGCCTACCCTGTAAATGTGCGCCCTCCCCAGAACATTGCTCACTGTGGCTGGGCAATAAGCTTCGTTTGAAATCGAGTTTGCCACAAAAAATCCCTTTCACGCTGCTTACATTCATATAACTCAGGATGTGCACAGACTTCGGTTAGATAGTTGCTTAAAATGAAGGCTATATCACCGAATGAGAAGAAAGCTCTCATGATAGATTCCCACGTGAAAATAGTAGACCAGAACAGAGGTGTTAGAATGGCGTGCAGCTGAGACGGTCAGAATGACGAGTTTGATATTTTCCTTTGTCTATTGCGCATTAGAATGGCCGACAATTCAATTTCTTTATACCTTTTGTTTGAATCTTTTCAGGATAGCACTGTTAGTAAAATGTTAAACACGTTGTAGTAAGTTGTAGTTTAAAGACTGTAGTCAGTTTTCATATTTGCAACCAGCAGAAAGGATGACAGGAACTTTTTTGCTTGTTTGCCCAACGTCGTTATGAAGGAAATGTAATGAAAAAGCAATCCAGAACGAACGAGGCTTATTCCTCTCTGCTAATCAGGAGGTACAATGAGAGATCGCAATCCAGAATACTAGAAAAAAACAACTTTAAATGACTTTTCAGGACAACGATTCCCTCTCAGGTTGCAAAAAATGAACAGATATATGTCTATATATCTATATGTATATTTATTTAATCGCACAATGTAGAATTGATGTACGTGAAGACTGATTGTCATTCAAAGAAAGATCGATTTTGTGACTAGAAATTAATGTTGATTTATTCTTAAAACAAATCATAAATGATTGTGAGAAATGGGCTTTGCACGATCTCGAACGCTATAACTACCAACAAGGGCCTAAGATCCTTCAAAATATAGCAAACTAGTTGCCTTAGCAATACAACACGAAGTACTCCTTCCTTAATTCTCATATGTTTTATTTCCCTTGACGCATATGCGTATATATCCAAAAAAACATATCAACTAGTACTATAGATACAATCGATACAACGAGGTAAGGTATCATTCTCAGGCGCAGTGATGAAAAGGAATGGCAAATCACGGCAATTGCCTCAGATTTAATGTGATATCTTGTGGTGTTTATCATATTGATAAAACTACAGTACTATTTTTGTAATATACTTTACTATACAATTAGGAAATTACGTTTTCACCTGCTTCGTTGCACGGTTTAACTATACTTTAACCTTGCGTTGTAGTTTTAGATCCCAGATGCTCTTTTAGATCCCAGATGCTCTTTTAGATCCCAGATCGATTCTGATAGTTTAGGTGAAAGTGGCCTTGAATGGCTGCTGAAATTCAGTACCAACAAGGGTCAATGTACACCCATCCCTTACTGGATACTGCCTCTGTTACTTTGACAGTATAAAACTATACCCTTAGTTACACTTTTATTTTGTAGAGGGCTGTTACTCTTATTCCTGTAGTCGCATCTAGGAATACTGTTTGCAACCTCGTCTTCATGACGCATAATTTTATCTCTTTAGTAGTAAATCTGCACGACATAGCTGATTCATTTTGTAATTAAAAGCTTTTTTCGTCTGACACTTCTCAGAATACAAAATCGTCAGAATATCAATAGAAAAGGGAATCAATGAAATTTGTACCCAACTGTGTTTTCTAAATAGCCAATCAGAAGTCTGACTACAAGATTGGTGTTGGTTTGACCAACCGGTGTCCGTGACGTTTCATTGTGTAATTGTGTAAGATATGTGGTTTTCGGAGATAGAAGTAATGAGTCGGTTTTTGTGTCCCTGCTGTCGTGAGTTTACATAAAAGGTCTATTATAGTCTATAGTATAGAATTATAGTCTACTTCATAGGCGTCTAACTACTTTAGTCGCGCTATAATATATGGAGGTGTCACTGATGTCAAACTTGAGAAGCTGAGATTACCTCAGGTTACGAAATTTAAAGGTTCACGAGACCAGAATTTTCGGACTTGGGTGCAAGAATTCGAAACTCAGGTGCAAGCACGGGGGATTGAGGAGACGCGGTGGAAGGACATGCTACTATGTTTAAGGCAACAATACGCGTTTACAGTTCTAAGGAAAGCAATAAGAGAAATGTCGACGTTAACATACAAGGAGTGTAAAAAGCTATTGGAAGAAAAGTACTGTGGAGAAGACTTTAATCGCTCACTCTAGGGGAAGTTGCGAGAGTTGAGATTTCGAAAAGGAATAAACACGCACGATTTCGTCATGGATCTACGTCGAACGATTGAGGACATGTACAGCATTCAAGATGGAGCTTCTGTAGATTCTATAGGCATCCACCACGTGTTATCGAATGCCCCAGCTAATGTTCGGGATAACGCACGTGTTCTGCCACTGTCTGGGAAATTCAAACTAAAGCATATCCTAGAATTGTACAGCTTAGGGAAAGACACATCGTTGTTGAATCCGGAAGTTCCAGCATCCGTGTCATCGGTGTCACCCCAATCATCGGAAGCATCTTGAAAAACTTGTTGAGAGCCTTGCAGAAATGATGCAGCAGGTCATTTCTTATTCGAATCCCAGCTGTTCAAACTGACATAAGAATGGCCATGAGTCACACCAGAGCTTTGAGCTGGGGCATATTGCAAAAATTTGCAAAAACACGCCCCCAGACGCTTCGAACTCAACTGAATCAGTTTTAGAAGCAGTAACCTGTAGTTCAGCTCATGATAATTTTGGCACCGTATATCATATTTATATTGCTGTCGGGTTTTGTGGGAGTAGCAGTAATTTTTGTATGATTCAGGTTCTCAGTATACCATTATACCTCGTAGTATGTATGATAGTTTGTCGCATGTTGCGTCCCTAATACCTGTTACCCGTTGTGGTATGGGCGTTTCAGGAGAGTCATTTAAGCTTGACGGTGTAGTTTACATTAATTTACAATTTTCCCGTCCAGATATATCTATTTATACCTTAGAAGATGAGCCGGTAGTTGTTTCGTCTGCTATTTCGTAGGCTATATTTGGTGTGAGGACGGAGCTCCTTTTAAAGTCGATCAACAGGGATCAAAATATCGGTTCGCTTACCTTTATTCCTCAGGATGCAGACTGTATCACAGTTAAGTATTTTAGTGAATCGTTTAAACCTACGTTTACGCATATTTATAAGTCAGATTATGTTGCTGAGGGCTTTAAGCAGGAGCTGGGTTGAATTTACCAAGAAACCAAGAAGGGCTTATATAGCTAACATAAACTTTAAAAATCTCTTTCTTCAATCAATTAAATTTTTTATTTTGCTTCTAATACAGTTTTTAGTAGGCCATTTCAACTTTGGGAGGAGGAGTACTATTTTTTCTTCCAAATTTTAAATATTAGAGCAGATTTAAGTTTGACTATTTCAAGTTAAATAGTTTTTAATCAAATGTATAGTTGCCGATATTCTGTACATTAAACCTCCCAGTTTTGTCCGATAATGGACAATGGTTTTTCCTCAATATAGGGGATATAGTACCTCGTGCTCCTCCATCCCATAATTCTATGTTGGAGAGCACATAACATGTGGCACACTACTTCACAGGTTGCCTTTACATTGACAATTCTGGTGAAAATACTGTTCTTTATAGACAATGAAAAGGAATGTTGCACACTGTACGATACATCTATAAAATAGCATGAAAGCTCAAAGCAGGGATAATTATGAGACATACAAGAAACATAGGCAGGCTCAACTCTGCAGGTAAACTGATATTTATTCTAGTCAATTCACCTATTCTACACTAAAGTAGAAAGAAAATGTTCGATTTTATCAACATACCTATTATGAAACACGAACGTTTAAAATGTAGATAAACAATACAATTGCCTCTTTCTACGATGTTGGAAACAAGTGCATACAAACGTCAAGGCAGATAACACTCTTGTTTTTAAGAAAAATCCAAGAAAACGTAGAAAACACCTACAGCGAGGGCGGGAAGAGTGTTTCTCACCAAAACTACGTCTAACCTCTGTGTTGCTTCAGGGAGAACGACCTTTTTTTCTGCGTTGACCACTATTCAACCCATGACTCATTAAGGATGGTATTGGGGCATGCCCTCTCTCCCTCTAGTGATACCATTGAAAATATAATACGCCATTTTGAAAGAAGAAGTGAAACGTTTGGATGACATAGCGTGATATTTTTCTGTTATTATCTCAGCAGTCAAATTTCCAAGCACTCTGAAGGTAGAATACCACACTCGTACATTCCACTCTTGGGTTGTCTTCTCACCTTTTTATCCTTGCTTACGCTTATTGGTTTCTACGATGACCAGAAAAGAAAGCTGATAACATACACTGCGATTTGTTGAACTCGTTCACCATCATTTATCTATAATATTGATAGCTTGTCCCAAAAGACTTGACCTCCTTTTATAAGACTCCTCTTTGTGAATGAAATTGAGGAAATTCAGACTGCTTAGCGGCCTAAAGCAGAGAGCTGATTTATCGGAACGATCGATCTATCAATAAATCAATGATCGGAAACTTAACTAATTGAAGACAAGAAAGATGAAGCTGGTAAATTAATGTGTTCTCGTGTATTCGGAAATCAGTGGTTTTGTGATAACGATAAATCAAGACAGATTTCCTGCTTATAGAAACCAAGACGGTTAAATGATGGGGACTGATTGTGGGACAAGTTCTACATTATTTCGGGGGGATAAAAAGAAACAATTTCCTGTTGTACACTCAACTTCAAAATGTAACATCCAATAGCATTTAGGACAGCGTTTCCAGTACCGACTTTCTTAACCAGATTGTGGCCGATTATTTTGATTTATAGAGATCATTTACAATGTCCCCTATGGACTGCATTTCCTTGACATTCCACGATTGAAAGTAATCTATTGTAGAATACAAAGAGATCAATCTCCTAATGATACATCTATCTTAACAGATATTAACAAATTTTATCTTACTGTGGAAATAAAGGAAACCGTGGGTTGTAAATGTAAATTATTCTCAAACCATCCAACAGCAGGCCCTAGTATGTCTTTTATTGCTGATCTTCGATAAGAGAAAAATTTAGTGACATGTTGAGTTGGGATCAAAGCCGTACAGTAATGAAATGTTCGCAGCTATAGAAATTTACCACCAGAGGAAAATATTCAAGTTTCAACTGCTACTGATTGGGGTTGTTGTCATAGTGATCTTACCTTAGGGATCTAACATATACATAACAGTGCAAAGCGGGCACGGTCCAAGTTGTGAAATCGGTAAATACAACTTGCCTGCTGTATTTCACAGGCTATGCCCAGGCTGTTTTTCTGCCATTAAATAGTGACAGTTTATTAAATGTTGATTTTCGTCCGTTCTAAGGGTGCTCATTGCAGTAATTGAAATCTGCGCAGGCCGATCTAAGTTTCTACTGGATACGGTTCCAATGAAATATACCCTTGGGCCCTACTTTGATCCAATTATTCCTCGTCAGAGGCAGCAGACTTAGCCTCTTTTAAGCTTAAATTTTGCTGCCAGCTCTTGCATAACTCCACTTTTCTTCGCACAAACAAGAAACGTATTGTTGCATTTGCATTCATCAGCTGATTAGGTAGCTTCGTCCTTTCTCTGTTCTTTCTCTATTGGTAAGTAACGTTTCGATTCTCTCCACTTCTTATCTTGTGCTCGTGCCAACTTCTTGCATTCGCGGCCATTTTGTATTTCGCGCTATTGAAAATTGACCGCACTAAGCATGCTTGAAATATATGAGTGGTTCCTCGTTTACGAAAAACAAAGTGCATCCTGGCATTAGCTGATTTCTACAGCTGACACACAGCAAATCCATCTATCATTACCTTTAGTAGGGTAGTTTGATAGTGAAAACTTAAGAGTGAATCTTAAATCAGTTTAGTTACTCAATGCTCTTAAAAGGTCAACTTTATCATGGAAACTGTTCTGAATTCAACCATTCAATCAGACTCACCCAGTTTGTACAAGGTTACCTAGTAACAGACAGAGGTCAAATTGTCTCGCGAAATTCATAAGAAAGGTGAAAAGCCTAAATAATGCAAAGAAAACACGCACTTTGTGTTTAAATATGCATGTTGCAATGCTGGATGCATCTTTTACTAATAATACTGATACACTGACAACTTTAACAGTAAGACCACATCGTTTAAACGCAATGGCGTGGTCAGAAAATGCCACACCATTCATGCCGATAAGAATTAGAAGATACACAAGTATTTGCCTATATGAAGGTAAATCGGCATATTTCCCCACGAAGGACCATAAGTTATCATTCTATTCATGCTTTCAGTTGTCACTTAAACGGAGAGCTCGGACTGAAAGAGAGAAGGATGTATAGGGATAGGCTTGAGCATTATCATGTCACTGACTTTCTAAACATGATACAGACTTCGTATTTAATGCCTCACGTTGAGCAGGTAAACCTTAAAATGCCAGAAGAAAGCCAGAAACGTCACTGGTAACTGTTTAACTAGTTTTTGCAGTTGAGAGGGTAAGAAGGCAATATATTAGAACTTTCATGTCAATTCTTTTAACCTATCATGAGGGCGATTGAAAAATTACTATTCTAGTTTAGAAGGACCATGATAGCCTGAATTTGGTAAAATTTTCCTAAAACATCACATTCCATGAATTAGATATTTAACAAAACCAGTCACGGTCAAAATCCTGACAAAATGGGAGATGAACAACCCTTCGGAACGAGGTATCACACTTCGGAGCAACTAAGTTAATGAGATTAGAAGCTTCCTATGTCTTGGAGAAATTGGATTGTGATTGACTAACGGTAAGTATTCGCCAATAGATTGGTATTTCCCAACGGAATAGAATAGTCAAATTTGTGATTTTTTTTTAACGAGAGAGCTTAGTTATTATATATTTATCTTGACTTTGAAGACTGTACCCTTGAAAAGGGGGAGAAATATGAGGGGCAAGTTATCTCTTTCCTTTCCTGCAAATTCTGACACGTCTTTTGGAGTATTTAACACGTTATCTTGACAATATTTGACAGCTATCTGCTTGTATGAATTTGTGCTAGACTTATATCAACCAGACGGCATTGATAATGTTTAATGTACTGCTTTCTTTCCAATTTTTCAGTCCACGGTTGAGACCATTGTAAGAGGAGTAACTCAAACAGAGCTTATGCTGGCCGCCTCATGTCACTGGGTGGGATACACATGTCGGCCATTCTTTGAATTGGTGAATATAAAACAGTTAGAAATCACCAAGCGAATATTCATAGTAGGTAGGCTTAAAAAAAGTATAAAATGTGTGAACGTGATAATTATAATCGACAGGGTGGCTATCAGGTCTAAGCAATTCTCCTTTATTCTTTTTCTTCCAGGATTAATCAGCTCGGGTTTGCTGAGTGTGTCAACCTGAGTGCCCATGAACAAGATGATGGGGGATATGATGCTTTCCTTCCTTATTGATTTTTTGCCATGCCATAGATCCCAAAACATCGCACTCGAGGCTGGCTCGTGCTTTCAAAACAGGTGGACTATAGGACGCATTTTTCTCTCCTCGAGTATCTGAGGTAATTTTGGCTGGATTCCCCCGCAGTAAGCGATATTAGGTAGGTAATCCCCTATAAATCCCTGGTATCTTTTTGACTTGAGATCGATACTTCTTTGCAGAAAGAATTTACCGCTTACACTAAGAACATTCCGTAATTTGCCGTAAAACCACTGAAACGTGCCAACTCAAATGATTGCCATGCCCAAGTAATGAGCTTTTGACCCCTCTCTAGTCATTTGTGACATTAAGTCTTGAGATTATGATCTCTATAATCTGTTGGAGAAACAATTTAAAATGAAATTACGATATTCAGGGGTAATATTTATTAAAGCTATGAAAGCAATTGCAGGAATGCATAGTTTGCCAAGACTGGAATCAAGCTGCTTGTAATAAGAACTTCAACGTTTAAAATTCTTAAAAAATCCCACAGAACAAGGGAAGTCTTTGATGGTATAAAAGACCTTTACCATTTTCCAACACGTTGATAGTCATTAATTGCCCTTCAGGTTTACAATTTCCAAATAAAAGCAACAAAAAGTTAAATTACCATACACATTTTGTGAGATATTTCTCTACATTCATCGTCTTCAAAGTTTTAGTAAAAGCATGAAAAATTAGCTTGTGGTAAAAAATGTTGTCCTCCTTTGGACGGCCACAATGTGGACAAAGAAAGAGACAATGTTAGACACTTGAAAGAAAATGTGTCGTAACTCTTTATTGGTAATTTATTTAAGTAAATCAAACATTTCTCAGCATCTGTTTTAAAGAATGTCTCTTAAAAGCTCAAGCATGTATCAGCTGGAAGGTGGCAGAGCTTTATCAAAAACTTCTGTCATTTAAAGACCGCTACTTGAGGGTAGATGTTATGCGTACGCATCAAATCTATACGTTGCTTTATCGCTCCTTGTACTAACAAATTTTGATGATTATAATTCAAACAATCCACTGCTACGGAAAGCTGAAAGTATATCAAGATATTTTGCCCAAGATGCAACATCTGGGGCTGACAGAGATCCGGGAGATAAGATGTTGGGAATAAGAGAAAGCAAGTTGATAATTCTACTAGGACGGGTTTTTTTTTTATTGTATTCGCCCTGATCAAGGCCGAAGCCACTTATAGGAATGGGTTACTTTTTCCTATTCGGATGACAATCTATTCATGCTTACTTTTTATGCTTACTTTTCATGATATTTTGTGCTTGCTATTCTTGCTCTTCATGTATGTAGTCCCCTCTCTGTCCTATCTCTCGAAACATAGTTTCCCACTTTACGAGAGCAGATGACGGAGCACAGTACCTCCGGGATCGTGGCAGGCAAGCTCAGGGTCGGTTCAAACTCACGACCCTCGGAGTGTAAGTCTCACACTCTACCACTATGCCACTACTGTGTAACTATCTTATTTAA
>JAAAKL020011575.1:0-13567 GCA_010016065.2 Carybdea cf. marsupialis auct. non (Linnaeus, 1758) | reverse complement strand
GACAGACGGGGAAATATAGTCAGAAATATCACAGAAAACTGTAAGATCCTTACGCATAGATGAAATGTAGTTGGCAATTATGGTAAGGACAGAATCATGACGCCAATTGTATCTACCTTCTTGAAGAGACGTAGGGCATGAAGAAACAACGAGTTGTAAAGTTTGAGGATTTAACCAGGAAAAATACCACTTATTATCAGACTTTTTCCACAAATGCAGCTTTTTAAGAGCTGGTAAGGAATTATTTAGATATCTGCAAGTGAAGTTGTAGATATTTCGTGGAAGGCCATTGAGAGCCTTATCCCAAGAGCTAGGGTGATCCACTATGCTATCCTTGATAAGTGCCCCTGCTATGAAAGCTTATGATGTAAGGCAGTTGTCACTCTAGATTCTTTTTTATTCCTTATCTTCTTAATGATACTTTTACTTGATTGATAATGGTCATGTTGAATATTTTGTGGCTTAGTGGCTTTAAAATGTGGCAAATATCAGATCATGCAGCATTCGCTAATTTTATACGTATGATGACTTGACACTGTATGAATTTAGTAGAAAAAATCTAGGATATTTAGGCCAAACTTATTCTTTCCTATCAGAGCAATATCAAGGGTACCGGAGGTTGGAATTTCAAGCCAGTGTCTAAATGACTTGTGACATTTTGTATCAAGAACATTTTTTATCCATCTGATGTAAATATCCCTGATGGTTAAATGCCATGAAAGTTTTTATTAAAGGATACCTTTGATAAACTAAGAGTATATTTTTTGGATGCAATGGAAGAGAGTCCAGTTTTGTTAATGTTACATCAACAATATCAACGAGGAGTCTCTTATGATCATAATTGTCTATTTCCAATTTAAAATATCTTTTAAGATATTTGAAGCTATCTTTTAACTGAATGGTTGGTACCAAATTACCATTTACGAAAACTTTCAGAAGAAATTGTTTTGAAAGTGTACCTGATTTAGCAATACCAAAAGAATTACTCTGATCAACACGAATAGTCATACGACTCCACGTACACCACGCAGTAAATGCACTCCACAAAATCTGATTTTCGTATTCCTGTCCAGTAATAACACGGGCGTCGTCAGCAAATTGGTACCAATGACGAGGCTGCAGTAACTCTGAGAATGAATAACCTAATTGAGAAAATGATAATAATAATAATAATAATAATAATAAATAAATAAATAAATAAAGTAAAACTAAGAAACAAATTTATAGTTTAAAGAGTTAAGTTAAAGTTGATATCAGATCGTTAATAATCGACTTACAAATATAGCTTACCCAAAACGTTTTGTGACATTATTGTCTCCTGTTTCACAAACAAATATCTTTTTACTTCAAAAATGAAAAGGTAAATCAACCTACTACCTACCAAGTTTTGGTATTAGCATTGATATAGCTGCGATTGTATTTGCCCTCACCTTCCTACCTATTAGTAAGGATAAAGGCAGCTGCATAACAGCAGCCTACATGAGACGGCTTTGATGCTCCTTTGTAGAGATGCCGTCTGTCGCATTAATGAGGGCTCTAAACCTTACCAATAGAAGCTTTTATCCACACACATATTAAACAGTGACCAGGAGAAAAGTGCCACATTTATTACATTTAAGTGCTACCTTTCGGAGGCCTCGGACAATCTATCGAGTACGTTGCTTGAATAACTTGGAAATGTTATGAATGGAAAAAATGTCTATTTCAAAATAATGTAAGAGTCACAGAGAAAGGACTTTTCATCTCTGATTTTGTGGTGATGAATAAGATTGTTTTGTCTTAGGACTATAACAGTTGAAATACCATCTCTTGTTTATTATTATATGAAATATGGTTTGTTTATAAAGTTCAAGTGCTCCAAGCAACTTGTATATTATCAGCATTATCTATTTTCATTTATCCAAATGCCATTAGAGGGTTCAGATGCGTCAGAGATGTTATAGTAATTGGTCTTTTTGGCAACGGTCTGATTATTATGGCACAACTTTTAACTGTATGTACAATATGTAGGGCCTATGCGTCATTCTTATCCATCCACAGGTGTGTCCGTCAGTAATCTACATGTCAGCTAAGCAGCATTATTTTGGTATAAATGGTTAGGAGTACAGCAGGGGAGGCTCTGAGAGCCCACAAATGTCAAGGTACACTTTGCAAAGCCTATTACTTCTAACGTTACTGTGAACATTCCCAAATCTCTCTTAGTGGAAGGGAAGATGATACTTGTCTGACTTACAGAGATGATTCAAGATAACATACAAACGGGCAGCTATTAAATAGTGCAATGGAATATAATGGAGTCGCTCTATTTTGTTTACTGCCCCTTTTAAATGTCGGATAAGTAATAAATACACTAAAAATAACGGTTAGCGCTTTAAATAGATTAAACCTTCAAATAATTACAGGTCAAACCGCTTTGGAATGAAAATTTTCAAAAGGTCTCTAGAATTTCAAATCTTTATACATAATAGTGACTTCTCTATGCATATGAAAATTAGCTTTGAAACCACTACCACGACTTTAAAGATTTAGGGTCAGTTTATAACATTTTTTTATTCATTTATGCATCTTTTCCTTTCCCTATCCCTCTGGAAAGAACCACCAGAACTTTTGTTGTTCAATTGAAGTGATTCTTCGGATGCCTTTTCCTTGCTGGTTCAGTTTGGCCGTTCTCAAGAGATGCTGCTGATATATCAGCTGGGTGTAGCAAATAAATGATGCCTAATCTCGAATACAAGTCCGCAGTTAATATCTTGTATCTTCTATGAAAATGTTCATCAAGTGGTTATCTTTCTCAGCTATATGGTATAAACTGTATCATCAGCACAATGTTAACAATTAACTGTTTAAACAAGACACGCAACGATCCTTCCAGATCTTTTGTATGTGTGAAAGAAAACTTTATGAGTTTTCAAGATCATATCGAGGACTTGCAGTGTTTCTGCAATACTGTACCAGCTTCTCTACCAACACCATAACCAGGACGAGATTTGTATTCTTAGGCCATGATATGAGTGAAGTAAATGGTAATCTGAGTCCGGCAGGCAAAATTTCGCAGTCAAAATCATGCTCTATGGTGAATAGTTATCAGATACCGAGTGAGGCCATTAAAACCATTTCAATTTACGATGGGATTATAAAGTGAGTCTATTCCATGAGTTTAAAGGAAAAGGGGGTGAGAAATGTGCAGAAATATGAGATGCGAGGCTTTTTCTTACACGCTTGATGAGGTAACACCAAAATTAATTTTTTTTCACGAGTATCTGGAAACTTAAAAAAGGTCATCCCTGAACTCTCACGTACGCTAGAATTGATGTGGTACTCCCTTCCTGAGCAGTAGAAGGCTGAACACTGTTTCCTCTTAATAAGCTTCTTTTAGCAGAACTACTACATATAGTTTTTACATTGTCATCCGAGTCCAAATCCATTTCTTTGATAGGCAACGTTTCCAAAGCAGAACGGAAAGTGAGCAGTACCAAGCGCTAAAATAAGTTAGATTATCATTTCAGACAGAATCTTGGATTCATCTTTCGTCCCCTTTCATTTATTGTGCAACTTTTCCTTTATGCAATGAGCTATTGGGGCCGTTCTTGTATTTCAATTGCCATTCAACAACAATGCTAATTTGAAAAACGTGTGATTTGTTTTATGTAGTTTTTAACTGAATTATTATGTTACAAACTTGTGTTAAGAATTCCAATGTGTCTAGTATGATGGGAGGTTCTACTACGTTACGGGGAAGAGAGTGATGATCAGAGAAATATCTGATTAAAGAAGTGAGCTTGAAATATTGCGGTACATCGAAAATTAACGATAACAATATCAATGGCTCTGTTGAATAACAAAAAACCATTGTTGTAAACAAGTATTCATATTGTCCATGCATTAGAAAAACTATGCCAGGAGAGGTTGAAAAATGCCTATGGGTTATCCACAGTAATATACTGACTTGCAACGTTTGGAGATGGCAATGTTCTTTGGGCAATCAAAGAGTAAAGCTAACATCGGGAGGCCACTCCTTAGCTATATCTACCATCTCGTCAAAGACCCCGAATTTACCATAGCAAACATCAAAATGTAATGCTGGAAAGAAACACTTGTAGAATTTAGACTCAAACATTCTAGGCAACTTGTGCGATCCGATAAGGTAAGGTACGAATATTATTACATCCATCATAAATTTCTCTGGCTGCTATAGGCAATTGTGTGAAAACCTTTATAAAACGCTAAATTCTATTTATCTTGTCAGGAACAGATTGAGAAGGGAATAAAAATGATAGACTTACGATAACAGTGCTGTGTGCAAAACGAGAAGCAAAAAAGCAATGTTTTAACTAATTGCGGCTCTTAGGTAGGGTTTCATGTCAACAGCTTCGGACTGATATTAGACAAAAGATCAAAGGACAGAAATCAACAAAGTCATCAACATTTGTAATCGGACAGTAAAAGATCTCAATTTGCATGAATTTGACACTATGTTGTGGGAGATTGAAAATGTGAACTGGTATATAATCAGATTCTCAAACGCAAAAGGGAAGGGAAGTAAAATTAAGTTATTAAAAGATAATGGCCACAAAATGTTCTTCTTTGGCAACAATAGTACTTGATCCAATGGAGTTGGATTTCTTTAAAATAAAAACTCTATCTATGATCACAAACCATTACGAGACAGATTTGCTATATTGACTATGAAAAGAAAGTTCTCCAAAATTACTTTCATCCCATGTTACTTTTCCAACCTTCATATCCTGATGAAGACATCAATGCCAAGGATGATCAGTTTCACGAAATTGTTAAAACTTTACTAAAAGAGATCAACGGGAAATAGCGTGTTTAGGGGAATCACCCTAGGGAATCCCTCCATGTATGAGTCTCACGAAGACAAGTGGAGTTATTGTGAGTAACAAGTTAGCGACTTCCTTCTTATCTGAATCATCATAGAGTTGCATTTAAATACGTATGGTTGCTTCCTTTTGTAAATGGTTTCGCAATTGTAAATAGACTGAGAATGCTGAATCATGATGATCGTACGTGACGGTGATGATGTACATAGCAGATAGATAATGTTGCGATTATCGTTATTTTCAGAGATTGCAGAATATTTGTGTAAGATTTTGTTCCGAGATCGATTGGGAAAGATACAGTCCTTGTATTTGAAATGGTAGGATTGGTTCTTCCTCTATGATAAAGCATCCAGCTTACAGCGCATAAGAAATCGTAATTGTCGATAGAGGTTGCCTATTTATAATAGGAGGTCTTAGCTGCTAAGTAGTCAATCAGCACCACAACTTTCCTGATATTATTGTAAAACATACGATCGGTGATGCAAGCGAAAGGGGTGAAATGCTAACCAAATTTTGTGTAAGAAACAACCTGTTTTTTACAAGTAGCAGCTTTAAAAGGGGGCCTTTACACTTCACATGATGGTAGTAAAACAAGTTACATTTGACTTTATTCTAACCAACAAATCGTCAGCTCGTCTAAACATCTTTAATAGCACAGTCCTAATGCAGAATATGTTCTTCCTAGCCCGAATGAACACGAGAAAAGCCTAAGTACAGCTTTGAAGCTCTTCAATGGGATGGTAAAGAATCGTTTCGATTAAAACTGAGCAATAACCTATTACACTACGAGAATTATCCAACCCTCAAGAGATATTAGAAAGCATAACATCTGGACCCCTTGATGCAGTCTAAGTTGCAATTCAAGATCATAAATTGTCTACCAATGGATGTCACTTGAAACCAAGAAAGTAATGAGCACCAAGCAACATAAGTCATCTGCATGCAAAATTGCAAAGGCTGGATCTAAGAAAAGTGTTCAAAAAGATCAACTAAAGCAAGCTGAAAAACAGATTGACACAATGAGCAACGTACTTACATACCAGCAATGCTATGCTGTTTTGAGCAGACTTAGAAGTGAGCCAAAAGACATTAATTGGGTTAATTAGCATAAAAATGATTATGTTGTCACAGATGAAGAAAATATTTTTGAAAGATGGGTAGAAAATGGTGAAGGCCTCTCGGCTGAAATTGCTATTGCTACCAACATTGGCAATAATCAATATGACCCTCCCTAAATACTCCTCCACAACACCTGTTTCCTCTAAACGTAGCCCCAAAAAGACTACGACAAATATCTACCATCAATGGCATCAACTGAGTCGACAAACGTCAGAATATTTAGCATTAGGACCCTATTCCTACTATACTTTCATGCGAAGTGGTAAAAGGCAATACTGAAACTTAAGATTGGATAAAGCATGGGATTATAAAGCATATACTCTGAATATATCGAAGAAGATGGTGAATCACTATAAACTATTCATTATCAACTATCTATTCAATCAAATAATCATATCTGGGAAAATCTCAAAAAATTCTAAGAAATATTGATTATGGTTATCTATGAAGAAGAACAATAAAGCTGAATATGGAAATTGTGGAACCATCGACCTCCTGATCTACATATACAACGTCTTTTTAAACACCACTGCCTCCCACCTAAAAAATTTTCTACAAGCCTCTTACCCAGATACACAAGCAACATATCATCCAGGAAGGAGCACTGTAGAACGAGTGATATATTTGAACCCAATAATAGAAAAAACCAAAGGATTTTAATAGTCCCGGCCATATTGCCTTTTTGATTTATCAAGGATTTTGATTTATCAGAATAAATCGTTTTTATTGATGAATACTCTTAGTTAAGACAATCTTAAACAAAAAAATATATTAATATTCTGAAATGAACAAATGATGACTCTGTAACCTTAATGAAAGCGCATGTAGGAATGTCAAGACCTGTTTTTCAAGGTGTGAAGAAGGAGAGGTAAATAATGCTTTATTTTTCAGCATTGCCATAATTGCTATGATATCAGAAGGTAAATGATATTATATATCGGGTTTTTCTATCAGTGGCGAACTAATCTTAAACTTGGCCACAAAATCTCGACTAGAAGCGATAGTATTGCTGCAGTTAAAGACGGAATCGTACTCGGATGGGTTGGCTTTTTTTTCCTTTTCTCCTGCACGACCTTGAGTGGGTGAAGTAGACATATAAACTCCTTCAGTAGATGGAAACCGTCCTAAAAAATATCATGAGATAGATCATCCACAAAGCTATTAAACACATTAAGATTGACAACTAGCTCAAAATTACTACCCTTACTCCAACCATCCCAATTATCATCCCAAGTGCTCAAAATTTAAGTTCATATCAAAAGACCTGATGCTGGTCTCTCAAGAATAGGCCTTCAAGGAATGATTGAAAGTAGCAGTATCAAGGACAGACAAAAGAAAAGGTGGAGAGGGAATGTTTCTGAATGGTCACTCCTAATCTATGATAAGCTCAACTTTGCAGGAAAATATAGAGGTCTATGGAGGGAAATTTTCCATAGAAATGCACAATCTGACCTATTCGGAGGTGGTGCAAGATGATGATGTCTTAGGCCCTTAGGTGAAAAAGCTTGAAACATAGCAAACTTAGTATAATTTCGAAAAAATAGCAAAGTTTTTCATTCTCCACAAAATGCTACACAAAATAATGGTTCAATGATTGTGTTTTTACATGTTGTATTTGCCTTACGTTAATGTGGGAAGGAATGAACTTTCCAGTACATTAGAATCCGTTCTGTTTGAACTCTGACACATGCTCATTCGACAGATGCCATAGACATTAAGGGTTAACAAACAAATTATATATAGAATTTTTGAAAGATTGGTCATCGATTGCCAATTATCGAGAAACAAGGGATCGTCCCAATTGATTATTTTGGCCATTTCATTCGAGTAGGTCAAAAAATCAATACTTTTCTGCGATTGACAGCTTCGTCGATGAGGTTGAAAGGTGATCTGACATATGGTGATCGGATATTCATGCTCACATAGTTTGGTCGATGTTTTCTGAGTGACTTCCAAGCTGTTCTATCTTTGGTTTGTTCGATATTCACTTTCCTGTCTGTTAGATCATTTCCAATCACTTTACACAATGTCATACGTATCCAGCCTCCAGCTTCCAGCTTCCATCCACCCTACAACCTCAGTCCAATGCCACCCTTCACCCATATCTTACTTAGCAACCCTCCAGGTAATACTCCTCTAACATAAAATGAGCTACATCCACTACAGTATCAGCATCGCAAAAGGTCAATCTTACCTCTTTGTAGTGAGGCTTACGCTCTTAATATGGTTCACTTACAAATGGATTGGGAAGTCTATTTACTCTGACTTTGTACAATAGGTCCATTACACAATAGAGAGGATGTCTCCGTGCCTGTTGTCACGTCGCAAGACGACAGTTAAATTTATTATGTCTTTTTTCCCCCTTCTCGTAAGCATTTAACTTCGATAGTACAAGATACAAATGTAGCTCTGGCTTCTTTTCAACACAAAAAACCCTTATAGCCAATCTAGATCTCCACAACGCGTTTCCCACGGAAATGGCAAAGACCATTGTGGGTGAATTGCTCCAAATACAGCTATCATTTCTCTTGCTTTAACGTTTTATTTCCTTGACAGCTGCATTCCTTTGTTTCTCAACACTAGTCATAAGGAAGCCGAAAAAATTTATCCATACCAACCTTGCTGTACTTAATACCGGCATGCTCCAGACTGTACATAATCAAATTCTCCACCCCTCTGCTTTGATGAGGACAATCTCTTAGCTCTTGTGGCAGGAGAAGCAGAGCAAAAGCACGGTTCCCACTTTACCCCCTTCATACTCTTCAACCAGAATGACTATTGGTAACTGAAGTTTAGATTGGTTTACAAAATCGCAAAATTACAGGATTTTTAGCAGTGCGAGCCACTTCCCAACACACACTCCTTCTCTTTTCTATTATTACGTCTTTAATTTATGGGATTTTATACATCTTTAGAGACTAAGAGACTTTTATTTATCTACGTAAGAGACCATACTAGTGCCACAAGCATATATATCTACCGATCCGCCAGACATCTCGCTAGCCAGTTGTTTTCAGTCATGTATTTATCTATTTTTAAGTGCTTTCTTTTAGATCTATCACTAATGTTCTCTTGTGCTATTTTCAAATGTTTGTGGTTGGTTGCTTTTCTAATGTTTGTATATGTGTTCCTCCATTTCTATATTTCTCTTCTTTTTTCTTCACCTTCCAATATGTTACATCAGAGATTATGTTTCATAATTCCTGGTTATATCTAAGCACTTTTTAGCTATAGACGTCATTCAAGACCAAAAAAGTTAACACACAGAGAACTTAACGGGCTAACACATCGCTTATCTCAAGCTGGTATTTTGATATTATTTTAATTTCGTGACAAAGGCCTTAATTGTTATCCTCGCAAGAGATATTTTACAGCTAGGTTAATTAAAGACCATCTCCTCTGGAAGTGAAACATTGTATCCTGTCGCAATGCAAGCCGGTACCAGCTTCTGTAAAATTGCCTGTGGTAAATCACATTATAAATGTACTGCAGTTTGGCTCTCACTGTTTTGGAGTTATCTTGGATATAAAAAAAGAACTCCATTGCCTTACAATTGCGTGCATAAATATTTGAGGTGGTAAAATAGCACTTCGTGTAGCATAAGTCGTAAGCTTACTCAAACCTCCTCGTCATATGCATAGGAATGTCCTGAAACAAAAATGAATATATTTAGTTAAAATTGGTTATGACTAATAAGTCATCGGAATATATTATCACAAATATGGCAACATTCACACAGCATTTGTTTTCACGGTACTCATTACAGTTAGCACTATTGACGTAGTGTCGTAAACTAATGAACCAAAGGCTACAGCGACTTGGGGACAGGGGGCCATTGTCCCCCCCCCTTTTTGACAAAAAAGATCTGAATATATAATTTGTTGTGCTGCTAAAATACCCTGAGTCACTATTCATATGCTCTGACAGTTCAAAATTGATAGGCATATGCTACACAAATCTAGCTTCAAAGCAACCTATAAATCAATGGAAGCTATCGTGTTTGCAGTTAAATTTGGCCCCATATCTTTTTGTAGCGTGCTGCGGCACCTGTGTACTGGTACTGGTTACCTTGTTAAGCCATCAAACATTCCTTAGATGCCTTAGTTTAGCTTATAATCCACCCACTTTTGCTTTGTTACTGAGGTTACACCGAGCAGTCAAAGATAGCATTACAATCTGAACTATCCCTTAGTTTCACCATCTCGTGAGTTGTTGATAGTTTCCGCTAGCTCGCTTTCCAGTCATCCTCATCATATACTACGTTTAGTTGATAAGAAATATTTTTTGTTCTTTCCAAGGATACTGTGACTATTGCCAACCAAAACCTGTACAGTAAAGTCTACAATTGATACAGATAGAGAACGGTAGCTTGTCTAATTGCTGAATCCGTCAAGCCCTACGGCCTTAAAAGTTACATATGTTTAGCAAAACCTTTTTATAATCGAAACCACCAACCCTAACCCAAATACTTTTTTCTTGCAGTCACCCCACTTCGTTGAAATCTAGAGTAACATAACTAGGGCATCCAGACGATTCCAATAACAATGCCCAAAGTACAGTGGAGTTGTGTGCAATGAACTAATCTGCTGTATTACCTACCTTCCCTCACTTGACGGACTGGAAATGAATCTTTATCCTTGTGCCTCGTTTCAAATATGTCAAAGAACTGCTAGTAAGTCGTTGGATGTTTAGAGCAGAATAAGTTTCGACGCTAAAGTCAAAATGGATGCTGGGTTACTAAAGCATTGGGTAAGGAAATCATGCGGATCTAATTCCCAACTACGTGATACTAAACCTGGGGAGGCATTTACATTCGGCATTGATCTGAATCGTCTGAATCTCCTTCATAGTCTCGTTGAAGGAATCGCGAGTTTTTCCTCACTTGGCAGACCACTTTACAAAAACACAAATCTCACCCAAGGTGTAGTACAATACTTTACCAGATAAAGTAAGATATTGCATGGACAAAAATTGCTTGCTCTTGGCAGAAGCAACAATTTGGAAAGCTGCACTAGATCTATTTTCTATCATTTTGCTTAGACCATCAAATATTTGTCCCGTTCAACTTTGCATAGACAAATTTAGGAATATCAGAGTATTCTTAATGGCGTGTATGATATTTTTAATAGGGATATTTACAACTGCATAATGTGGAGGAAAGTCTGCTCGAACCAATATTGCGTTTGAATAGGGTTATTACTGTTATCATTTATTGATATAAAACAATTGCAGTTACAGACCTAGTTGAAGAACATTCTCTAGCTTGAAGCTAAAATTGATAATTTTCAAAAACCTCCATCCCTTTTGCATGGATCATGTCCTTGTAAGAATCAAACATAGAATATTTGAACCATTCCAATACAGGGGGAACAACATTTTTCTGACCAGAGAAGATTAAAGATTGGAAATTACGGACAAAACTTCAATTTGATTATGCAGTTGAAAGTTAAATTCTTTTCATAACAAAATATCGCTACTTCAGACATTTTTTACCTTTTTTTCTTAACTATTGACTATAGCTTTTAACCGTATTTCGATTTCCTGACATTTCGGGAAATGGCGCCTCATGTTCCCACCTTACCATACACCTATTGACAACAAATAAGTTAGCAAGAAAACGAATAAGGACAGGAATTGTGGTATCCGAATATGTATTACTAGCAATTTTACGAATTCACCACAAACATTTTGTTTTCAAGGCATCTAAAATATGTCAAGAAGTATGTATTTCCTCAGCCGTTGACCGTATATTTGCCACGTATATATGTGAGGTCAAAGCAGTGATTAGAGCCTACTCTATCCTAACTTTTGAGGCCACTTTGTAGTTCGTGACTGATTATGGCGATAATGCAACATTGCCTGAACCGAAAACTTTACTGATAGTGTAAGACTTTACTGTTGAAGTAAACTAATAGAAAACACTATGTCACATGAAACAACATTCACACTTTTTCACGTAAAACTTCCTTAACCGGGCACACCATTACTTTTATCTAGGGTATTGTAATTCTTATCTAAATACTGTAAGATGCCTCAAAGAAAGTCAGAATTGTCAGAAACAATGCTGCCGTTAGCTCAGTAAAAGCCAGAACAAACTCTTGAATTACATACTAAAGGTTTTAAAACGACAACATGTACGTTGATATTGGTAGAAAGCGACGGCTTCTTCGAAAGCCCATGTGTTCGATTACTGCTGTACCCACAGCAAATCCCAACCGAGCTCAACTCACCCTCACGCAACCTACAGACAAGTTGAAATGCTTCCAACGTTACTAATCAATCAATTTACTTAACATACAGGGTTAAACATTTGACAAGGTCCTCTGGTTACTTGGAATTCAGGACTTTAAATTAATATCTTTTCTTAAGGAGCTGGATGCGGCTCAAAAATAATTAGCGCGAGTTATTTATCAGTCCATCAATCTCGCTCTGGTCACATGCTACCTTATGTTCAGTCTTATTTGCATATTTATTGAATTCTTCTTTGCTCTGTAAACCGCTTAGAAGTACCCTCCAGCTTACGGTACACCATGAACTCAGACTTAAGTAAACCTACTGTTGGTTGTCAACTCTCAGTTTCGACAACGGTTGGGTTAATAGAACTTATCAGTTACTTCGCTAAATAAACACGCTTCTTATAGTCTGTGTACCTAATTAAACATAACTTCAATTTAGTGCTCTGATTCGCAAAGTAATTAATCTGTCAAATAAACCGATGATTAAATTGGGATTTGACACAGCGCTTCATGCTGACGTGTATTGACAAGAGATATGTTGCGAACATGATGACGACTGCAGGAAAGAGTGACTGCACTAATCCACCACGTGGGTATCTCATGATCAGATGTGTGCTTTTCAAGCAGATCAATGCATAATTGTCTTGAGGAGTATTTCTACCATTGATGTTAAGACCTTGCAGCTAAGCCTTTGAAAACTATTCTTTCCCCGATTGCATCCCACACACTTCTTTGCAAATAAAGAGAAAAAAACTTTTCGTCTAAAGCTATCACTGCGTCACAGTTAAACCATCAAACATAAGACGAAAAAAATAGATTTGAGGGGAAATAATTAATTTGTGCAATGAAAGATTTGAGGCAGAGTTCTTCGTTGTGTAAGAAACTTCTTCATTATAATTACCTTTGTATATTTGTACATTTGATAGGCAAAAGGAGCGGAGGTACGCTTATCTCCTTTTTAGCACCGTTTTCAGGACAAGGCTTTTTCAGCTCATGCAAAAACATAAATTCCAGATGTCACAATAGTTGAATCTTGCAGAATCAAACTGTCAGAACACACGTTCTCTTTTCCAATTTTTTCTTGGCATTCTTTGCATAATCATAATAATCTAGTATTTGCTGCGGTTGGACGTCTGCTATAAACAGATGGCATTTAATTTCACAACACACCAGATAACGTAAATAAATCTATTCTGTACTATATTATGATAACCCAAAAGCCTCTAACTTTATACGTTATCATACGTGATAGTCATAGACATTGTGTCCCTATATAAGATAACAGTTTTTCAATAGGTCGTTTTCACTACACGTCACATCCGGTTTCCCGCCAAATTTGAAAAACAGATGACGGGCAAACAGTCGAGAGCA
>JAAAKL020011574.1:0-13569 GCA_010016065.2 Carybdea cf. marsupialis auct. non (Linnaeus, 1758) | reverse complement strand
CAAATAATAAATATGTAAAGATACATCTACATCTACATCTACATAATTTACTTGCAAAATCCTATGAGGACATATGGCAAATATTGGCCAAATAGAGACGCATGTCACTCATCAGATTCGTACCCGTGACCCAAGAACTGACGACTACCAACTGACTTTCGAGAAATCTGCCGATGACATACCGTATTTCCTCTACTAAATGCCGCCCTCTGATAAACGCCGCACGTCCAACTGAAGACTTGAAATAAACGCCGCACGTCCAGCTGAAGACTTGAAATAAACGCCGCACGTCCAGCTGAAGACTTGAAATAAACGCCGCCCTCTGATAATAGCCGCATCATGAAAAGGGGCGTTTATTAGAAAACAGACCGCTTTAAAATTTCACATACTACAACGAATTTGACATTGTATGAGATGATATTTACTTGCAATGTTCGCATTTATCACAAAATCTTCTTGCTACGTTTTAGAAACATTTCTTAATTTTCTTAATTAGTCATTTTGTAATAAAAGCCGCCCTCTGATAAACGCCGCCCCCTAATAAACGCCTCGCTTATTTCTTTTATATAGATAAATAATAGAACTAGCAGATTTTGCTAGATAATGTTCTACTGACAGAGAACGAAAAGCATAGAATTCTTGTGCGATGAGTATCTGCTATACCATGAAATTCGAGCGGCTCATGTTTACTATTTCCTGGGTTGTGATACTTCAACCAAGCTGTAGCAGCAAATCGGGGTGACCTTTCACGAACAAATCTAAGTAGATAGAAGCCATAAAGCTGCATCAACCTAAAGATGGAAGGGAAACATAGCTCTGCAATTCATTCACATGTCAGTGCAACCGCTGAAGGACGGAAGACGTTCGTGTGGCAAAAATCACATAATCAAAATCGTGATAACAAATTACTTACTCAATAATTCTATCTTTTGGAATGAACGGTTTTATGGAACTTAAACCAAGCCGCTCCACTACCTAGAAGGAGATAATAAAGACTGCAAATTATAACTGTCCTAAAGTTATCTTTGTTTACCTGCATGTTCAATAAATGCTGGACTATAAGTTACGTTAGTTCGTAGTCGCAGTAAAGCTGAGAAAGTAGTGAGGTAACATCATGGTATCTTCTTGGCTATGTAACTACTCTACAAGCGATGCTCCGTATCAAATACACGTTCTGTACCTCCAAGGAAGAGGTGTTGCAACATTGTGCAACAAAATGATATCTTATTAAAAACTAGCTGAGATAATGTACTCAATTTAATATCTCCTTAAACGCTGCTTACTTAGCATAACTTACAGAATTGAAATCAAACTGATTTGGAGATACGGTTATCGTACGTTAAATAAGGGAGCTAAAGTAACAACTAAATCTTTAGCTGAGGCAGCGGATTCAAGTGATACTCCTAAACAGCTCATGGACATCTGACTCATTTCCAGCAGTAAGATCTTTGTTTTGTTTGCATTCACGAGAACTTGCTTTTCGCAGCATTTTGATTCTCTGCTAGAAGTTGGTCTAAACTCTTAACGGCTGTGGCCACATCGGACAGCTGAAATGGAAGGCATTCTTTTGCATCATTAGAGTATGAGTCAAGGTAGTACGTGTTTGGAGTGGAAGGCAGACCACAGAGTAATGAATGGATAAGCACTGAACTCTTTAGTAGTCTGGGATGAATACGAAGGGAGCTGACAAGGTGGAATTGATTCGTATCGACAGGGTGCGACATGACAAATAACTCTTAAACTAGTTCAATGCCATCGACGAAGAATGGAAATTTGACCAAATTGCAATGATGCAAAGTAGTTGATACTGTGAAAGGCTTTGGATACGTGCAATTGTATGCCAGTGGAGACTTTCTCTTTATCAATGGCCTTTAATATTGTGTGTGCATGAAAAATTTGCGTGTTCGCGTAAAAACGCTGCTTCCTATTTCTGCTTTGATGTGTCTTTCGCATTGACATTTTGAAATTCTCTCTTCACGAGAAACAGCTTGGAACTTCCAATAGGCTTTGGTAGGATCCATTGGCCAGACGGTAGTCCTTCCATGGTCTAGCCGCGCGGCACAGGGAGGCTGGTCTCCAAACTGCGTAAAACTGGATGTTGACATTCACCAATGTACAATTCGGTGCTACGGTGGTGTCTAGAGAAAAGTGACCTATGTTACCATCGCGTTGCCATACGTCAATTGACAGAGCAATACCCTGCGAAACCGTGAGTACTGGGCTCGAACCGAGTTGAGGAAACATTATCACTCCTCTCCAGTATTTCTTCTAACTATTTTTATGTTGAGCTTTCTATGTTTCTTATATCATTTTCATAGTAAAGTGAATTCGTAATCAAATCAACTGATTACTAACAACTAACTACAACTAACAACAGAGAAGTATTTATTGGTCCAAAAGGGAAATAACAAGTTTTAAAGACAAAAAAAATAGAAAACTACACTGCGTTTGAGGAGACTACGATGTACTGAACAATAATTCGGTTTTCATGTTAACAAAAAGAAATTTTCTTTGAATAGACCTTGGGCGAAAATTGATAGACAATTATCTAGAAAACTTTCATCCATTCTTACATAAAAGATGCTTTGACGACTTTTTCCTCTTGTTTTCCTCCTGCACTAATGTACAACCTTATTGATAATAAATTAATGTACAATATCAGAATACTTAATTTCTGGTGGAACTTGAGTTCTATCAGCAGTTAGGATTCCTCCACAATATTAATACACGTTCACAGGGTCCTGTTTTACATTACTAGTGACTGAAAAACATCGTTCACGGGTTTGCTGATTAGGTTCAAAAGTTTTTTAACACATTGGCTAATCGTTTGTCTGATATTCATTCTACTCATGCTTCCTTGAATTAAGAGCTTAGTAAACTAAGAAACACTCTAAATCAAAACGAACATCCGGTTAAATTATTGATCTGTGTTTCAGTAAAATGTACATCAAGTCTTCCTACGTACCCCGTACGTATTTTTTCGCTTCTAAATGTAATATTTGCTTTGTTTTACCATTGACAAGGCTTCATTGACATACATTGCCATCCCAGATCAATAAAATCATATCACCTGCCTTTCTTAAGTTAACGTTTATCTAATTTATCCTTCAAGTATAGAACTCTTAAACTGCTACGTTCTGGCGTGTTTTATCATTTAAGAGTCGCTTTGCACAAAAGCGTGTTAGGGTAGCCAACACGTCATTTTCATACGCGGTTGTCGGACAATTTATAAGTTTCGCCTGTAACTGGCAAAACGCTTTCTAATCCTCCATTTCGTAGTATTCGTCTAGATTTTATAGAGTGTTCCTACTCTTTCTCTGGTTCTTCCTTTTCTTTTCTCGCATCAGCTTCTCCGAAATTTAAGCCTCTGCTTCAAGAAAGTCTTCTTCTGTTCAAACTGTCACCATCATTAAATGTGAACAAAAGTTCACTTTGCTTCCCCTCCCTTTCGGGAGCCTCTTGTCACGTATTAGTACATTCTATAGTTGACATTGAGGGTTTATCCCAATGTGTTTTATTCTTTGTTTAGTTTATTCGAGGATGGTGAAAGAGTACAGTGAAAGCTCATAACATGGTTTGTTTCGTTATGTTTTATATGCGCGCCTTGTTATCCCCTATACCACAGCAACCATATCAACAACATATCTTACAATCTTCCCACACACATGGTTCCCATCAATATCAAAGAAAACACAACAAACACACAATAAGCATGGCTCCACCTCCACAACAGGTTCGATCCCTACTTTTTTGGAGCTCCGCCATCTCAGAACATAAATTCATAGAGAAGTTCTCGAGTCCATTAGCCTGAAGATGAAATTTTCTCTCGAACGTAGCTTAGAAAAAGACTACGACTCACGACATGGCAAACATCTACCATCTATAACTATTTTCACTTTAATATTTCTATAAGGAGCTTGTCTCACTCACTAGGGGCCTTGTCTTGTTCGATCATCTAACTAAAATAAACATTGTTCAAAAGTTGTATCCGTCTTTAGCAGAGCAATAATTTACAGAAAGCCGTTTGATAGACATGATTTTTGTTGCCACGCGTAAAACAACCGATTAGTATTTGTTATGAATGACGTATTCTGAAAACACAAGAGATTAGCAAAATTTTCAAATGTTACAACATGTAAAATGTCAACAACTGCAGAGAAGAATACTTACCAGCCTTATTTTCTGCTCCTCCTCAACAATAAACAGATGTTCCTTTTCAATATAATATTCTGCGGCCAGAAGCATTGCCTTTAGCGGTACAAGGCCCACTATTTCTGAGCCGCATACGGCAAGATTCAATTCCTGGTGACGCACAAGAGAAAATTTCAAGTAAAAATATAGTTGGTTATAGGACTGCAATTCAACTTGTCAAAAAGCTTGCTAGTCTGTTGTTTTTGGCATTTACTCAGTCAACTATCCTAACCTCCCTGTTCCTCCCCTTAGTTTATCAACAGACCCTGTTGACAGATAAAAGTTTGTTTTCCCCTGAATGCAAAAGTAACGAACTCTCGTGGAAGAATGCACACTATACCCAATGTGACAAGCACGCTGCAAGTTATCCTGAATTGTGAAAACCCATGCTTTCCTAATGATGGAACAAAGACTTCTTGTACATGTCGACTCGAAGTCTGAGTGCCCTTGTAGAAGCGCATTCGCGACAAACTATGAAATCAAGCATGATTATTACAAGTTCTTTGGATTGTTTTCGGTAGACGGAAAGAATCACACAGTTTCATCTATTTACCTTAAAATTAAGGCTAACAGAGCTGCACGCTAAACAAAAAGTCATCGGCCGCAGGAGTTGCTCTTCTTGACGGACATCGGGGAGTTCATTATTGCGAAACTCTTCCTAATTGACGATGTTTGACTGACATGGTGAATCTGTGCATTTTAAACGTAGTTGTAGCTTCTGGCAATACATATTTAAGATACAACCATGAATGGAGACAGGCAGAATGCACTTTAATTATGGAAACAAAAGTACAGATGGGCAAGACGCTAATGAATTCCACAAACCTATTCGAAAGACAAACAATATGTATGCAAATGTCACGCTGACGCTCCGTAATAAATTGTATTAAGAGATGAAGAAAAACATCCCAAATATTCGAATTTAGAAGCAAGTGAAATGGAAAATCTACAATTACAGAGAAAAGTTTGTTGTCTTACCTTGCAGTCTTTAACTACCTCTTCAAATGCAATGTGTATGGGAGTTACATCGAAATCAGTAAGGTTTATTGACACTTGTGCCAGATTTGCTTCTTGAAGATACCACCCCATACCTAGAACACATTTTAGTCTTCCAGGCTACGAAGGCAAATAGAATATCCATGTACAATAAATTATTAGTATTAAAAGCAAGATTAGTAAGGATTAAAGAACGGAGAAAATAGTAATCTTAATGGGCAGAATGTGTAAGAAGTATCAATATCTGCCAACACATAGCCATGACAAGCATTGACACACAGTTACATCATAGGACAATGCACGCACTGAGCCACTCCAATCAGTCACTACCGATGGTAGCTATGATAACTTCTAAAATAATACAACAAACTACTTTCTTAATTTTATGAGCAGTGTGCAATGAAACAATATTGGTCACTGAAAGCACTTTTGAATAGATACTACGTAAATACAGTCGAACCTGTCTATAGCGGACATGCTTTATAGCGGACACCTGGTAATAGCAGACACATTTTCTAGGAACGGGCCGAATCATGGTCAAACTCTCATTGAAATACCTCTATATCGCGGACAGTTCTATAGTCGACACTTGTTATAGCGGACCCATATTCTTGGAACCGCTTGAATATTTGCCTTAAAATTAACCTGTGTATAGCGGACATTTCGTATTTTCCTCCTATTTAAGGCAAGCTTGAATTGCAAAGTCGGCAATAACTCATAATATTATTGATGTTATCACTGACGTCATAAACATCCTCATTCTTAAATTGCGTACCCCTGACACGTGATAAAATTCGTGACAAACATATTATTTGCCTGAACCAGTTTAATGAAAGTATAACAAAATGAACATCAGGCATTCCAACGCGACTCCACTATTTCAAGTCGCCTTCGACAGTTAAAAAAATCTGCTAGCGGCTGTTTAATTTTTTACATATCTATTGATGAGTACAGTCACGTCCAGCCACGCGAATACCACTACAGAGTTAAATAACCGAAAAAGGTCTTACTTGTCCTGCACCTCTACCTTGCTCTCTTATGTTAAGAGCAATACGGTGTGCTTGCTCTTTAGTACTGAGCATGTTTACATTATAGGCAATCAAAAACTTCCTTGCTCCAGCCATCGTTGCTCCCCAGTTTGGAATAAAGTCCGTAGGACCATAATCTGGCTTCCATTCTTCTTTGCTAAGCTGAGGTAATTTCAAACAAGAAACAATAAAGTCAGTCTCTGTTTCAATTTCTTGATCGTACGCAAGTTCGTTTCAATAATCATTTAACTACTTTTACTAAATCAATTGATAACCGAAAGAGGCTTAGCAAATTCAGTTCTGGTAGCTACATGTCAATTTTGTATAACAGTCGCTTCAGTGTAGCACAAGATCCACAACGGCCTGATCTATGAAACAATATTGAATAAACGCGTTCACATAACATAACTACACCTTGTTGGTGTCAATTCGACGTAGTGAATTTCATTGTCGCAAAATTACTTCAAACATTTTTTAAACTGGCCAATTATTCCCCTACATGGGACATCTTTTAAATCCCTAAAAAATCTATTTTTATGTCCCCATTAAAGTTTTATACCTGTTTTAAACTGGTGGAGTTTTGTGGAATATTCCTAAAACCTCTTAATAAAAACAAACAATGCACAACAAGGTAGCAAATCAAGTTACATTCCAAAATCGGTGTTTGTATCTTCTGTCATAAAAGCTACGACCTCATCTGGGCCGATTTTGCGATATACACGACACATTGCCTGAAAACAACTCGAAGATAACTACTGTCAACCGATATTCGCTTTTCATATCATACGATTTTTGAATAACTCAAGAAGAAGACACAACTGAAGAAGCTCCCTGTTTATTTCCTGCAGGGATATGAAAATGAAACCATGTGATTCGAACAAGGTCAGAAAGTAAGTCTCATTTCCACCGACATCCTGTTTACAGCTTTCTAACTGCAAACAGAGACAAACAAACAAAGAGCAGCTGCAAGAGTGATTAGTCAAAAACTTTAAGACAACGAATTGTATAGTGCATTTTAAAATGATAATTTGAAGTGACAAAGAAAATTACATTGGAATTTTTTTTACGACCTAACTATTACAGAAATAAATCTAAACAGCATTTAAACCTATTCTCTTTGAAAATGAAGAAAACTGACCTTTTCCACATATCTAAAAGTAGGCTGACAGAGATTTTAAAATGTTATGAACAAAAAAGATAATAGGTCCAGAACCAATAGCCCAAAGTATCAAACTGTGGTCCGCCGTGGTCTAGTGGTTAAGGAATCAGACTCTTATGCACGAGGTTTTGAGTTCGAATCCCGCCTAGCCTGATGTAAAGACTATCGGTTGGGGAAGGCAACGAGAGACCACCCCTGTAAATGTGCTCTCTTTCAGGACATTGCTCACTCTAGCTGGGCAACAGGCTACGCTCGAAATTGAGTATGCCAAAAAAATATAAAAAAAAATCAAACTGTGATGCAGGCTCTTACCTTAACAGGTAGTCCTTCGTATTCGCCTTGTCGTATTTGAGGCACTGTTTGCCGATAATCTGCCCTTGCACCGAACCCATAGAGATATACTACGGACGGATAAATAAATAATCATGAAGACTAACCAGAAATAATCTGCCTCAACTGTATAAAACCAGAAAAGGACAAGTAAATATAATCAACTGGCACTTGCTTTATTCGTCACTTTGCCTCTCGGCTAATCGAAAGTGAATTCTATTTTATATGGCTGAGGGTGTCTTATACTAATTGTGGGCTTTTAAAAACTAAAAATAAACGACAAAGAAAACATAAAAGAAAACAAAATGAAAAAGACAAGAAAAGAACAATACAGGGCAATGGAGAAAGGGAAAACAAAAATACAAGAAAAAATAAAAGCTAAAGTGTAAAAGAAAGGTAGCATGAAAAGAAGACCAAAGAAATAAAGAAAAAGACGAAGTAGAGGAAGATGATCTAATAAAAGAGGACGAAGAATACAAAATAAGGAAGAACAGGAAAGATAAGGAATAGTAAAAACAACACTTAAATCGTGATCAGGAAACAGATCATTGAAATGGTGATCAGGAGAAAGAAAATGAATGAAGACAAGCAATAACACTGTTGACCAATTGGGAAAAAACCCTTAAACTCAATTACGATTAACAGTGAGATGATCTGTTTACCGGGGATGCCAATTTCAGATGATGCTCTCTCCCCAAACATCTTTGCACACTCAATACAATCCTCCATTGTTGCATTTTGAACTGGAACGAAAGGGCAAACGTCCATTGCTCCAATCCTAGGATGTTCACCTAAATTAATGACAACAAGTCAGACAGTTGAGACACTTATTTCATTAAATTAGTTCTACTCAATCAATGAATCATGGCTAAGTTTCTTTCTCAGTGGTCTTTACTTTTACATTTTTTTCCTGCAAATTTTAATAAATATCGTCAATTTTCATCAACATTCTGATTTACGATAAGATTGCCAGTTATCATTTGATCCAAAATATGGACCAAAGAAGTGCCCAATTTATTTAATATACCATGATAATGTTTTACTCAAAATTCAAAAGGTGGGTAGATAAAGAAGTGACTAAAACTGTTGCCATGGTGAAGCTATGTGTTGTGTACTCTACCAAAATTGTTGTCTGCAACCCCAAAAGACATATGATAATACCTATGAGTAAAAAAGTTTATTGGTTCATAGATACACATGTTGCTATGAGATCCAGTATATCGGCCATACATTGCAGAGATTGCAGGACAGAATCCTACAACATGTGTCAGCTGCCATATATAAATGTTGCCAGGTATCAAAATTTCAAAAAATCCTTATGGGGACACCTATCACGAGGATTCCTGTAAGGAATAAGCAAAAACGAATTCTTCATTTTATTTTGTCATTTGAGAGCCTGCAACTTATGAAAACAAAAAGGTCTGGCAAAAAGAAATTGCTAACAACTTGTGCATTTTAAATCAACAAGAGTTACTAAAAACATGCAAATTATACAGATGTTAATTGCAACAAGTTTCAATCCCGTCATTTCCAATAAATCCTTCGTGAAAATTTTCTACCTTCACTCCAGAGGACTACTGCAACTAGTGTCTGGCAAAAATGATGAAAATGAATCTGTTACTTGTTACTCAATGCAGTTGTCAAGTTCCTAAATATATACTTGAGGATTATTTCTTGTTCATTAGGTTAATGTAGTTTAGTGTCTTCCAAAGGGCTGCCAAAATCTGGAACTCTCTGTCTTCAGATTGCTTTCATCTTACTTATGATCTTGACACTTTTAACTCTCATGTCAATTGCCATCTTCTTTGAAATCTTTCATTATTTTTTCTGTAATTACATTAATTTTTCTGTTTACTTTTTATTTCTATTTCTTTCAACGTAACTCAATACCTGGAAGTGGCAACCCTGCCTTTTATTAAGCGAAGGATTACAAAAAAAATCTGTATATCTGTGCTATTCACTATTCAGGATGTATGAGGAATCAGCCTTAAGATTATGGCAGCCAGTTCATTCCATTAAAGATACCTCTAAGGATTCTTTCTCTGTCATGATGAATAATGCACACTTATACAATTTATCCCAACTGAATAACATAGGAACTTAAATACAAATTATTAATTTGTTGCTCAAAAGCTACCTTTATGTCTTGTCATGTCAATGAGTTGGTATGCCATCTTTGCTGCATTTAATGCTCCTTCAACAACAGCAAGAGGTGAACCAACAAATGTGAAAACTGTCCTGTTTGTTGATTCTCCAGGATCAACATCTAGTAAAGAGCACCCTAAAAGATAAATGTTACAAAGTTGTGATAATGTTCCATCCTGATGTTTCCCAAAAGTGTGATACAATTACAACCTTGCCATGGTATTGCCCAAAGCATGTTGAGGGGGTTTAGTGACTTCTGAGTCATTGCCAATTGTTGGTTATGCCATGTGATTCTTTTGTGCAATAGATACTAAGACATCCTCTAGTTCAATGACATCTGCCATTCAATACTTCAAATTTGTCGGTGCTTGTGATAATGCTTTTAAATCATGATCATCATGATCATCATCATCATCATCATCATCATCATCGTCATATTCCGGCTTTTTACGTTCATTTTACATGCTAGCATGTGTTGTACCATTTTTGAAATTGACTTCCAAGTGACCCTATCCTCCACCTGGTCTCTACTGACATCTTTCTGTCTTATATCCATTCTTATCACTTCCTCTCATATTTTCTTCAGCCTCCCTCTGCTAGTTACTCCTGCAACCTTGATTTTTCTGCATCTACTTGCTCAAGCATTCTTTCCTATTTACTCCACATGACCAAACCAATGAGGCATCTTAGATGAACTTATTTGAAATGTTGAAAAATGTACTTAAAAGTAATAATTTTTATGACCCTTTTTTGTCTAGATATGATGGATTTTCCCATTAATATGGATAAATACTTAAGTACTTGACTTTTCAATCAACTAAGCAACCTACTCAGGGCAATATAGTGAAGGTGCTCCATAGAACACTTTCAGTTTTATCTTTCACATATTCGCCAAGCATGACACAAGTTGACAATGCTGGGTCTTCCAAACACAGGTACAATCCATCCAGCTAGGCATCTAGAGTTGCCATCTCCCCAACATCCCTCATATGGACTGGATGGAACAATGACTAAACTGATGAGAAGTTATGAAAGCTTCCCAGCTCTGGGATAAAAGCTGTAGAGAACAATTCACATGCCCAATTGCCTAAATGTTTACATGTAGTGCAAGTCAAAGTATGTACCTAAAGTAGTGTTGGCACATCTGAACATTTGTCACAATCACTAAGAGTACAGCTTGCAAATCAACCCTGGTTATTATTAACTTGGAAATCCATTGTTGATAATACTTGCAGATAGTCAATGACAAGAACACATAATCTATTGGTCCAAACAGGGTACCTTTTTTAATAAATCACAGTTCTATACCTCTTTACTATTGGCAGTTAGAGAAATACAGTAAGCTATCAGCATAATCCACCTAGCTCAATTGGTAGAGTGCACACTGCAAATGTAGGTTGAAGGTTTAAACCCCAGTAGTGAGATGTGTTTAATTTGATCCTAGCAAGAAAATGTCATCTAATGTAGATATAATTTATATACATTCAACTGTCTGCTTACATACTGCAAATGCATAATAATGTTAATACAGTCACTGGTAAACAACTGTGGTCAATGCTGCTGGTAAGTTATGCTGTCACTAAGGATGTGTAAACCTTAGTCCTATGCCACGAACAAGCCCATTGCAACAAGAAAAAAGGCACTCACATATAAGGTGTAACAGTGATGACTTAGTATGCGTAAAGGGCTAGTAGTTTAAAACCTAGGTAGAGTGATATGTTACATACCTTCTGTTTGAGAAATTGAATGAGAAATAGCATCAATAATCTCTTGATTCCGACCCTCTGAAAAGTTCGGAATACACTCAATGATCTTGTCCATTTTGTTTATCTAACTGCAATGTAAAGTGAGAAACTACATCTGTTTAATAACTGTCACAAACTTAAAAAAATAAATCATAAATATGGAATAAATAAATGTGGAAAGATATAGATCTAGAGTCTGATGTACACTAATGCATGCTAGACTGTATATGGGAATAAAATACTCTTGTCGTAGCATTAATTAGATGATTCTAGAACATTCCACACACTTCCACAACTTTCCATAATTTTCCTGAGCCTTCTATTACCTTCTATGATGTGCCTCTATTTGGTTATGGGAACTTCTAGATATGTACACGTTTAGAATGGTACAGACTTTCCTGTATGTTCTACAATATTCTATAATATTATATGTTCCAAAGTTAGTGAATGTAAACAGCATCCATGTCATTTCCACTAGAATTTTATTGATCAAGATATGACATAAGCAAATGATAAAAAGAGGAAGATATGACGAAGGCAAGCTACAACACGGTGTGAGACATGCAAATAGTTCATCAACAGTTGATGTCACTGCAGTGACTCTGCACTGAAGTATTTATAGTGTATCAGCTCCCTGTGGGTATTAAGTAGTTATTTTCTGATTATTAAAGTTGAATAGCTTCAGTGTGTGAATGGCTGACGTACAGATAGAAGGCCAAATCGGTAAGCAAGATTTTGTATATCTTGATCAACTGTGTTATTCATGATTACTTATTCATTAGATAGCATTATGTACTGCTCATATTCTGCATTTGCTTACAGATACTTAACTTGGGAAGCAGTGTACGTTTATTCTTGATGTATACCAAAATTGTGAGTGCTTTTTGGGGGTTATATGTTCTTCTTTCGCTGAATCAATGTTTGAGTTGGATGCTGAAACTCCTTACAGAAAGCGAGTGCTCCCTGTAAGGCAGCCACAGTTGATGAGAATTATGGCTGACAGGTACAAGGCATGGGAGATGGACTGCACCAGTCCAGGAGACAGGCACTAACATCAAAAGGCATGACTACTTACTGTGCGAAAACAGTAGATACACTGCACACATCCAAGAAGAAATTCTAAGAAACACCCTAATACATTGTGACAAGTCTGATAATGTTCAAAAGAATGCTATAGCCACTGGGAATGACCTTCCTTATAGATTTAACTTGCAAAGACAGACAAAAGCACAAGGAAAGAAATGAATGCCATTACACAAGGTGAGCATCATGGTATCTTGACTCACCAAAGTTTTTGTTAGTAGGCACAACTGCATCGGATGCGTCTTCCTGTTATACTGTTGTGTCAGGTGAAGACTCTCTGAAATGGAACCTGTGAGGGCTGAGTTGTAATAAGCCATTGCTAAAGTGTATATTATAATAACAGTCTTGTATCCTGGCCGACCAGTTGAATTTAAGCAAAATAGAGCATGGAGTGTATAATCACATATTCCAGACTTCTTGTTTATCTGGAATATACCTGCGTTTGGCATCAAAATTTCTCCAAGATACAACAAACATGCTACCAGTGTACATGTGCTCAGAATCAAGAACTCAGCACCCAAGCAAGAGAGAAGAATGAACAACTCAAGAAGAAACCCCATAATGGATAAAGTTGCAGGTGCCCAGAAACAGGAGACACACAGGAAAGGAACACCAGCAAAGTTTACCAAGTGTTTGACATGTGAAAGAGACCACCACAAGTCTGCAACATGCCCAGCCAAGGAAGCACAATGCAATCACCGTAGATGCGGTGGTGAAGCTATGTCAGTTATGTAAGTCATGCCCTTCATAAATATGTTTCCAGTGGGGTGTGTTTGGGTGTGATAAACCTTTGGATACCATATGTTACACCAGACAATTCGAAGCATTTTCAATACTAAAGCTTTATAAAAAATTTCCAGTTTTCTTCTGTTAACCAAAGCGCATGTTACTG
>JAAAKL020011573.1:0-13570 GCA_010016065.2 Carybdea cf. marsupialis auct. non (Linnaeus, 1758) | reverse complement strand
AGATTCAAACGGTGATAGACATGACGGAGGTGCCTTTGCTTTATTTTAAAGGAAAAGAGAAAAAGTCACGATAAAAAGTCATATTTTGATGCTGTTTGTTATTGTTTTGACTTCCCTTTATCAGAAAATCACAGAATAAGAATACCCAAAATTTTTTGAAAATTAAAAATCGCGAAATTAAATACCCGTGAAAAATATCAAAAACAAAAAAATCGCGAAATTAAATACCCACGAAATTCAAAAATTTTTGAATCGCAAAATTAAGTACCCGCAAAATTTAATACCTTCAAGGTATCCAATTATTCTTACAACAATTAGCACAACAAGTATTAAGTATCATATTAAGGAAACCAGTAACCTTCTATTTAAGGCTATCAAGGACATCCTCTATACTGTAGATGTTGATGTGATGTATCCCAGCATGTCTAATAATTATAGCACTATCACAAAGGTGCTAAACTCCAGGAGTAATGATATCATCTCTATCCATATTGTACTTCTTCTGTAGGTACCTTATCCAATTTGGACATTGTCAATCATGGTTTTCCACATATTTCAGTTTCCTGTCACCTTCAATAGCAGAGCCACATTTGCTAAGAATACAGGTTAGCCCTACTTTCCTCTGTTGTCTTTTCCCTCTATCTTCTCAGTGAGCACAGCATTTTCTACCTTGCCTTTACACATTATATGGCCAAACAATCATAACTGCCTTTGCCTGCTGATTCTAAACAATTATCTCAGTGTCCCGGCTCTCTTTAACATTTTATCATTTGTGATATGCTCAGTCCATGATATCCTAAACAATCTTCTGCAAAACCACAACTCCAAAATGATACTTTAATGCGAAAGTGGGACTACATCAGGGATCAGTATTGAGTCGACTTCTTATTATTGGTGTCATGGTAGCATTGCCTATAGAGTTTCTAACAGGTTGTCCAGAAGAGATACTATATGCTGATGAGTTTATGCTTACCAGTGAAACAATGAAAGGTCTGCCTTTGAAGTTTAAGACTTGGGAGAGCGCTCTGGAAAGCAAAGGGCTGAGAGTAAAGATACTAAAGCGATGATCAGTGTTAGCAATGTTGGTAAGCCACCAGAAACAGGCAAGTTCCCATGCTCACTTTGTGGAAGGGGAGGTCAGAGCAATTCATTATTTTGTGGTACTTGTAAGCATTGGGTACACAAGAAATGCAGTGGCATCACTGGTAAGCTGAAAGATGACGAGTGGTTTATGTGCAAGACATGTAAGAAAATGAAGGCAGCTTACGACTCTGAAGTTGGGAAAGTATGTTTGGATGGTCAGGCAGTTGAGGTTGTTGAAACATTTTGCTACCCTGGAGATGTCACTGGAGCACAAGGAGGAGCTTGTGCCGGTGTGACAGCAAGAGTAAGAAAGGGATGGGGTAAGTTTAGGGAACTTCTGTCATTGGTAACCAGCATTGGCAGTTACCATTATAAACCAAGGGAAGAGTCTACCAGTCATGCGCACGCAGTGTGATGATGTATGGAAGTGAGACCTGGCCAGTAAGGATCAAGGATACTGAATGGTTGTCCAGATCTTCACTTGATCAGGGCTTGTGTTATGTCCAGCCCATTGAGAATCACTGTAGGGGAGCCATCATTCACATCTACAATGTTCATATCATTCAAGAGTTTTGTTGCACGATTTTGATAACATGCTGGACTCAAAATATCAAGACTAAGTCTTGTAAGTTTGTTGCCCTGGCTTGTTTATTTCTATCTATTATTGTGACAAAGTTACATATCTGTAACATTGTGCAACTTTGAACTTTTATGGAGATTATCAATTGAATAAATATATAGTAAATAGGCATTGTGAATTACATTGTTTTGATTACCACTTAAACTAATTGTGTTCTTTACATGTTACTGCTCAAGAAGGTAAACTCCTCAGCAAGGTTGGCAACTCAAGTCCATTGGAGAGCATAGTGTATGTTGCAAATTTAGTATACAAAAAGTACAAGGTTTCCATGGATATCCTGCCAAATAATATCATATAACAAAAACGCTGTTTCTAAACTCGCCAGCCTGGTGGGAAACATTTGCTGCTAACATTTAAATGCATGGAGCAATTATACTATATTGGTGCATCACATTATTAAAAGCAAAGGGGTAGGTTCCTGTAGGAAACCCAGTGAGCTCTAAAGGGAGGTATTAACCAATCTCTGAAATAAAAATTGAGAAAAGGTACATAATTTTCTTTACAAGTAAATGCTTCTTGCAAACTCTACTGCTAATGCACAGGAAATAAAGAGTGTAGTTTTATGAATTTTGATTAAGGGTAACAATTATAAAGGTGATATGAATGCTAGACTTTCTTCAAGTTACGAACTGGAAAGGACAGATTCAAAAATCCAATCTACACAAAAACACTCTTAAAAACATATGAACTACTAGTAATAAACTATATGCCTACTTGTTTTAGAAAAAATTGTAAAATTCATGTTTGGGGAATATAAAGTTCTATGCCACACAGACTTCCAAAATTGATACTCCCATACAAAGTAGCTGCAGTTGTTAGTCTGACCCAAATGTAAGGAAATATGATTGGAATGACTTAATATCTATTTGTAGATTATCTAATTGCACATTGTCATTGTACCCTGTCTATTCATCAAGTGCCATGATCTGTTTCATCTAATTATGGAGATAAAAGCGCCTGTAATGACAACAGATGATGCAACTGACAATTGATGATGCAAGGATTAACTTCAGGGCAGTTTCAATGAGATATGTCTCATTTTTCTACGTTACTTCTGTAATTAACTGAAAGTCATCTTTGTATTTAAACATCACGTTTTTAAGAAAGGTAGTTTAAAATGTGGAAGAGGTAGGTTTAGTGATTGAGAAGAAAAAAATTAAAAGCCACTAACGTTGTCGGTTGATTGGTATTGGGGTAGCAAATATGCCAAAAAGACAAAGACCTGATCGTATACCAAGGGGGGAGGGGGGTACTGGAAGGGCGCTGCTTTTGCCACTATACACTGCAAAACTACTGGCACATGATGTAAAAGGGTGGTGTATCAGACATGGAAAGCAAATTACTCACTCCTGCAATATTGAAGAATGTCTTTAAGACTCTCTAAGCCTATTTAGCAACGTCAGAAACCAGGGCGTACGAGTTTTTTTAAACTAACTGCATGTCAGGAGGCTATATAACTACTAATTTTGTTTGTTTCCTTTCGGGTCCTAAACTCACGGACACTAGGACTACTTTTACAATAGTCAGTAGCCTGAGTAGGCCTATAGTAGACCAATGAAATAAAACCATTACTGACTGTAAAGTGTAAAAGTTTATGCCGTTCGGACTAGAAAATGCGCTGTATGATTCCAGTATACTGAAATAATAAACGTGACACCGACATGAACAGGCTTCCCATTGCGATATCACAGTACTTCAAAACCTCCTTCAAGCTACTCAACCAACACCGCTGCGTCAACAGCTGATTCAGGCAACGGCAACGTTAGGTTCCAGTGCAAAGCAATATAAAGATCAAGATTACGCTAAAAGTGAGTCATACCCTCCTCTGTCCATTTATTAGACGGAACATCTTCTTAATGTGTCGGCCTAACAAATAGTGTTGTAAGGTATTCAAACAGATGTTAGTGTCTCCTACTCCTTGACCCTTCAATGTGCAACGAATTGCTTGTGAAAGTGATGCGCAGTGGCGGTTGGTTTGAAAGAGAGGTAAAAATAAGATGTCTTCGGGTAGTTCTTTGTGCATAAAGTTTCTGACCTCCGTCTGCAGTTCATTTTTGAATCCCAATATCATATTATCAAAATTATCATCATGATCGAGTGACAGACCCTGTATGAACGTTATACAGCTGACTGTGTGTTTCGAAACAAACTAGGAGACGTCGCGAGACTATAAAGAAAGAAAATACAGTTCACTAAAAGATGACCTAGTAAACGCAAACGTGGACCTCAATCTGATATTGTTAGAGATTTCCACCCTTGGCCTTGTCTCCAAAAGTATTTCTGGGATAAATAAATTTCTGAAGAGATACAACTTAAATGCTGACCATATTCTGGAGAAATTCTCGGCAGCAGCTATAAGGTCATCGCACTACATCTTTAACCGCCGCAACAAAGAGTGGTCCAGCCTTGAGAGTCTATTGTTTTACTGACGCTATTTTAAGTATACATTTTTCTTTCTTGCTAACCTCAGCGTTGTAAGTTAGGTGTTATCGTTGAAAACAATTCCATCACAATACAGGATTACAATGCAGGTGAGGGGGGGGGGGGGGTTGCTAAATGTAGATTTGCGTTTTGTTATACTTTTAGAACCTTGTCTTCAGATTATCAAGTTTCTCTACGGGTGAAATTGGGTAAGCCTGTTATCATTGAAAACAATTCCATTACAATGAAGGATTCAGATCTGGACGGGATAAAAAGATTATCAAGCGTATCCGGAATATTAAGAAAAAAGTCTAACCAAAACTGACTCTTAACTATCATTAAAAAGGCATGAAACAAAAGTGGACATAAATTTTCTTCCTTCCGTTTTTTGGCTTGAAGAAAACAAAATGGAAACTTTTTGATACTCTTCTCCAACAAGAAGAGGTCGCATCATCTAATCACTTCAAAAAATGTTCAACAGTTTATTAAAAACGTTCATTAAAGTTCTGAAATCTTTTATTAAGAGCGGTCGATGTTTGTCAAAATAATGTGAAGATTCATTAAGGGGCATAGTAGTTTGGAGGTCGTAACTAAAAATAACAAAATAAAGATAGAAGGGTTGCTTCAGCAAGAGGAAGTCATTTTTATGAATAATTACAGCTAAAGAGTTGATAAGTGGAAAAGAACTTGAAAATTGTGTTAGATAACGTATTCATTTTGCTGAACGTTTTTGCCAGACATTGGTCACAGCCATTATAAGTAGAAAAGTAGAAAAATTTCGCTTAGAATATATAGAAAATGAGAGGATTCGATCATGTTGTTTCATGAAAGAAAACATTTCGCCAAAACAACTCGCCTACTTGTTTATTTTCGTTACACTGATGATGCATTTGAGGTTTTGAGAAACGAACAGGAGTGCAAGCACTGCCGGCGTAAACTTAATGAGCTGCACGTGGCTTTCAATTTTACTTACGAAAAGCACCAAAACAACTTCATACCATTCCTTGTTGATTAAGATAAAAACTCTCGGTATTGTTTCGTCACCAGCTTATACAGAAAGCTTTCTTTTAAGAAGCAGAACTGACGGTGGAGCCCATTTTGCCTTTAAAATATGTAAATAGTGCCGTAACCACTGGGGGGCTGGGGGGGCTATAGCCCCCCAATAATTTTCAAGGTGATTGAAAGAATGTTCATAGAGTTTACGTACCATCAGTTGCCTTAGAGCGTAAGAATATGTTCTGCTTGATATATTGAGAAGTCTTAAACACAAGGCAATTTTAAAGCATTGCATAGGCAAACCATCCTTTCTCGGCCACGCCCTCGGCCACGCCCTCGGCCACGCTCATGGGAAATGGAAAGCCCGGTTTAGCCCCCCCAATAATTATTTCGTGGTTACAGCACTGATAACATGGAGCACAACTAAAGATAACTGTGGGAACATAAATTTTAATTTCCAGTTGAACGCTTCGTTTCATTCCGAAGTAGTCTGTAGTTGATCAAGAACCGAAATCGTTTTAATCTTTTTCAGTTTATGATTACTACCAAGTAGTATAATCATGAAATGTTTTATTGGATAGACACGGTATGATTCTTGGAAAAATAAATCGATACAAATGTTTGTTCTCACAGTAGAATTTAAATAGATTATTTTACTCGTGACCTTGGCAGCTTGTTCATTCTCGAATATCTCGGCACATGAGCTTTGACTTAGGACGATCTGTGACTGAGTGCAAAATTGCTCATTTTGTAACTCCCGTGAATATACGGAGTACGAAGGGCCTTCTCAATTATTTCTGCATCAGTTGACGATTGGGCTGTTACTGCAACGTCATCATTGACTGTTAAAAGATCTTCCGCATTATAGGCTTCAGGCACATTATCATCATGTTGTTGAAGTTCGTCCATCGCTTGATTTAGAATAGCAAACAGGTCATCTTCCTCAGAAATATCGTTTTCTGAGAACCCAGCTATCTTGAAGCAGTTAACAATTGCAGTTGAGGCTACGTCACCCCAAGAAAACACAAGAATTTTTGTTGCTTCAGGGATAGAAATGGACGTGGCTTGCTTCCCCTGATAAATTACCGAAATGATCTTCTTGATATGGCGAGTGCGATATTTAGCTTTTAAAGATCGAATAACTCCTTGGTCCATCGGCTATAGAGCTGATGTTGTGTTAGGTGGCAGATAATAGATATGAATCGATTTAAGATTCTCAATTGAAGGGTGTACAGGGCAGTTGTCAATAATTTATTACCATTTTTCTGCCTTATGTTTCAAAGACCTTGTCCTTCTCTCGTATCCATTCATCAAATAGTTCGGAGTTCATCCAACTTCAATTTTTACCACGGTAGTGACAAAGTAGGCTTCGTATGTGTTTGAAACAACGAGGCTTTTCTGATTTTCGTATCACGAACATAGGGAGCTTTCCTCCAACTAGCTTGGCAGCAGCAAGACTAGTCAATGGAATCTTACTGTTCTTTCCTCCGCTACATTTGTCCCCTTTCAAGTGCAGTGTCTGTTGGGATGAGCTCTATAGAACAGTCCAAATTCATGTGCGTTGAAGATGTCACGGGGAGAGTAATACGACAATATTGTTGGCAATGTCGCTTCTTTCAATGGTTCAGTCATTCTCTCCTCTGGCCTAAATCGAGTTTAATATGGGGTTTAAAATAATTGATAACAACCTTCAAACTAAGCAACTAAATGTTTGTGATTTTTTAGAAAAGCCATATAATGTTATGCTAATTATGTTAGTTTCAAAACAAATGTGAGAAAATTTAATGTCTCAAAATTGAACGACTGTACGAGCTTAATTGTCAAACATCAATTTGCAAACAGATTGTTAACAAAAAGTAATGTTGTCTAATTCTGCCTTGAGCGTTGCAAATATGAAAGTGTCATCAGAAGATAAGTTCCTCATAATCTTGATTAGGCAGTATGAATTAGAGTCTCATGTCTAGGAATATCATTCTTATAAAAAAATATGCAAGCCAGCAATGGGGAAACTCTTCAAAGCACGACTTGAACCGGAAAACGAATACGAGAAATTCGCCGTGGCTGTAGAAAGTTATGGTAAAGATTTTGGTCATGTATCGAAAGGAAAATCTGGTCGATTTGCCAAGACAATTTCATTCTTTTAGCGTGCCAACGAGTCACACAGATGCCAAATCAAATTACAGGGAAAAGGGTCAACCTTGGCAATGGACATGGACTTCAAATACTTTGCACGTTGATTTTCACAGGAAAATACTTTGTAAAGTTGAAACAAGTGTTACAGTCCATACTGTGACAAAAATCTGTATGTAAATGAACATGGTTTACTGTGAAAACATATCATATAAGAGCAAGTGATTAAATATCTGAAACAAACTTAAATGAAACGTAAGTTTTTTCCATCGATCAAGCTATCTATCTCATGCCTGGAATTCTTCTAAATCAAGTTATTTTCCAAAACATAAGGTTCTGTGTTTAAGTATTCAGCAGGCAGATTATTGTGTCGGGCATTAATGAGCCACTGGTAACATACCTTGTCGACGTCATCTGACTTTGCACCCCTCATCCTTTGCTTTCATGGAAGTTGCGTTTTTCTCCACTGCGCCGTAGATCTTTGACTTTTCTTTCATCCATCCCTAAGGAGTTTGTTAGGGACTGTTGTGTTTACGAGAAACTGTAGCATAGCCTTCACATTTCTCGATTTCTTTTTAAATTTTATACTTTTCAACAATCGTACGCGATTGTAATTTACGTTTCTCTCCTCAGACTGACGCCATGTTTGGAAACTCCTTCAAGCACAAATGTTTATCCAAAATTTACAAGAAATCGATTTCTAATCCCTATGATTTATACATACGGTTTTCAGAAAGTCTGACTTACATGGGTTTTTTTGGCTGAAGGGGCCGAGAAAAACGGTACGACTAAGCGAATGTCCAAGAAATCCGGGGTACGATTTAAGCGGAGTATTCTGACTTGATTAGGGTCGTCAAATCCACAGGGGCAAGAATTCCATACGACTAAGCAAATGTCCGAGTTATCTAAGGTCTGAGTTGACGGAATTCAACTGTTTGTAGTTATAATTTTTTATGAGCACGCACAAGATAAAAGTAGAGGACTATAGTGGGATACTCACACCGATGTGACACCTTCCGCATATTTTAGATCAAGACATAGTCTGTACTCTACTTTGACTTTATTCGGTAAGTATTTAGTTCCCTCATAACATACTCGAGAAACACCTTTAAAACTCGAGGAAAAGTGGAGGAGAGAAGCCACCCCTGTCTACCACTGACGAAAATAAGGAAATGTTTGGTGAGTTGTCCGTCTACGACTGTACGTTGTATGTCTTGATACATTTTCTCAAAAACTATGACAATCTTTTCAGGGGCACCTTGTGATCTTGGCATCTCGCTCGATTGCGTACTTTAAATCTATAAACTCTTTCTCCCCTTTCTATAACTATCTCTCTCTGTTAGTTGTTGTACTACAAATCGACCACAACCATAGACAACTTGTTGTTAATGACTGAACAGCTATCGTCTTTGTTTTTTGAGGCAAAGCAGAGCAGCATCCTGCTGTACGCTTCATGAACTATACTTTATTTGTAGTTGCTATTGTAAAGAATGAGCAATTGAGATGTACGTGGTGTTTAAAGGGCTAGGAATGTTTATATTTACGACTTTTTGTCTCATGAGCCTTGATACTTTTCAACATTTCAATACGAATGTAATCGAATATGGGCTTGACTTTTTGCGCCCCAGTTAATAAGATCAAGCTTGAAATAGGTTATAATGAGGGCAGTATTCACAGGTTTTTCCGATAGACGTAAAATCTCAATCGCTGACACGTGATCGTAAACATTATCTATGGTATCTTTCCAGTGGTGCTTTGGGAAAGGTTGAGGCGTAGTTGTTCCCTTCCTTTTCCTTTTCAGTCCTTGTATTTTTTCCTCTCGCGCGTTCTGGCAAGTTACGTAAATAGACTAAGTTAATCAGTTGCATGGTTTAAGCGTGATAAAATGTCATGCTGCATTCAAAAGTGGTAGGAGAATACCTCTTCTCTTGTAATAGTTTGCATCGGTAGTGAATAGCAACGACTAATTGTGTATTGCTCAATCTACGTCGCATAACCAGGCATGTCTTTAGGCATGTCTTGCAAATTCTTGTATCATATCAAATTTTATCACACTGTCAAAGAGCTGATCAGAGGGGACAAGGCAGTGAATATGGTGTCACTTCCGCCCCCTATTAATGGCTATACTTTTGCATCCTGCTGAAGCTCAGTTGTCATTGACGTCGACCTATGGAATATTTCCTAATTTGTCCTTCACGGAATATCATAGATACAGGTTCAGGTTCATCTCTTCTTTTTAACTGGCACTCGTAGTTGCGATCCTCAAGTAAGCAGGCAAGTGCCGAACATTTAGAATAATAATGAACAAAAAAAAAATCGTTTCCGCGTCCATTCCACATGATTTGACCGTAATTTGCCATGCTGACTATCTTGTATGTGCAACAGACATAAAGAAAGTATAATACTCGATAACGTTTTGAAAAGAAGAGGGATCACAGCCCTTCACACGTAATTAGTAACCGCACAACAGGGCACATGGCAAGTATTGGTTTCCAGCTGCAACACAGATTCGAAACTATGAAGGCTGGAGAGCTCGCAGGAGCCATGTTTCTTTCAATTATACCTGTGATTTAACGGACTGTTCCCTTCTAGAAATATTAACATACCAAGGAATTAATTTGGACTGCCGTTGGTGGTTATCCTTTCTTCCATCTTAGGTTTTTAAGAATAGTTATGTTCTATAAACAGCAGCACTTTTTCATGGTGATGCAGAATCAGATAAGTGTTCTCAAGTATTAGATATCCCCACAGCGACCTGCTACCTTGTTTAGATTGGTAGCCTTGTTTGAAACAGATTAACCAACTTAACACGCTTCGCATGTTCAAAGAGAGTTGAATCCTTCCATACTGTTATTTTTGGGCAATGTTCCGCTGTATATTCAATTATGCTATGAAAATTACACAATTGTTCAGTGACGTAACCACAAGAAGCAGGGAACTGTTAAGGTATGTACCTCTTGTATAATATTGTTTTCTGTTTTAATCTACCCGGAAATTTTAAGCTTGTCATAACATCTGTTCTAAGCTCTCGTAATGTTCCTCTTGTTTTATCTTACCCAAGAATTTTACTAGATCTACAGCTAGAATTTGGTCCTTTGTACCTGGAGTAACGGTTGATTCTTTCCCTTCTACTCCCATTTTGAGGATTATATTCTATTTGATTGATAAAATATGAAAATATGGTAATAGACAAAAATATTTGTGGAATGTCTTGAGCCGGCATAATTGACGTTGGGTGTTCATGTTTGTTTTCTAAAGTTGGTTGAAATGTACACAACAGAACCATAATTCCTACGGATCTGTCACAGTTAATATGTTGCAGTTTTACTCAAATACTCTTCATACTGATACCTCGTACAATTCAGCACTCATAAAGAAAAAACCCGTATCTTTTCCATCCATTTATGTAATGGTGGATACTGGTGGCTGCGAAAGAGGGTCGTCACCCAATCCCCTCCCCCAGTTTGCAAATAAAGACATCCCAATGACAGTAAGGGAATTCAGTTGCTCACAGCAATGTCAAAATTTATAATTTACTTTATTGTCCTACTTACCTACTTACTACCACGTCCTTGTTGACAAATTTGCCTGACCCTCTCCCTAATCTACCAAGTGCCTCCCCTGGGATTTTTTGGGGGGTATTTTGTCATATAACTTATTTATAAACTTAAGCAGATCATCCATTTGCAAATTCGCTTCTCTTTGCTTGATTATTTGAAAAAAAAATTCTACACGCCTCACTTGCTACACTTCGATATTTTCCAGACCCCACCCTTTTCCACCCCCCCCCCCTGAATATATGACCCTGCAGATTTAGCCTTGGGAAGAGACACAAAAAGAACAGTTAAATTTCACTCGACCATTTCCTTTGAATTATTAGATATCTTATTGTAGATAGGCTACACGTCATTAGCCTATTTTATATCAACTGATTACACTTCAATCAGTTGTTTCCTTTAAATATTGAAGCAAATCGTCTGCAATCCTAAGTGCATTAAGATAAGCCCTTGAGGCATCCTGTTTCTCATCTTCATTTTCTTTAAAGCATAGTCTTTTGCGGAGTACCTTATTATTGGCCAGATGTCGATCAACACATCTTTCGATGTCTACATTCTTGCTGACGTTGTAGGCTACCTCTTCATGTAGTTCCTTGATCTCCACATCGACAGCATCCAAGGTCGTTTTAAGGCCTTCTTCATAATCCCTCAAAGTCTCAGTAAAAGAGCGTAAGGCTTGAGAGTTAAGTGTCTTGTCATCTACGATATGGTTCATTTGCTCATAAGCCGTAGTAATGATATTCTTAAGTTTAACTGGAATGTGGTCAAAGTCATCGATGATGTACATATCTCTAGCAGGAGGTGATGTAGAGGATCCTTCCTCGTGAACGTTCATTATTTCGAGGATTTCTTCGTTGTCACGGATCATATCTTGTACCTTTCCTACAAGAGGACCGCATGAATCAAATAAAGCACGAACAAGTGAAAAATTCTCCTCTACATCCAACTTGACTGCATCTTCTAGTTCTTGTAGCTCCAGACTTTGATTTTCTTGTTGTGCCTTTAATAACTGTATGTCATTTTTTTCCTTCTTCGCATCCTCTATACTCTGATTTTGCTTGACTTTCAAACTTTCCAATTTCTCAGAGTATTGTGATATATAGCCGGACAGTCTCTGTTTCAGGTTCATTTGGGAAAGACGTCTTTTGTATCCTCTCTCATATTTCGTTCTTGCTTTATTCAACTTCTTCTCTATCTCACCAGCCATTCTGGTTTCCTCGTTTAAAGCTTCCAGGATTTCTGCCTCTTTCTGCCTATATCGCTCCACAACGGATGATAACTTCTCCCATTGCTGTTGCACTTCTTTGAGCTCTTGCCTTCGTCTTGTGTCAGCTCGGAGATTACGTCCCTCTGGATCTCTACTCAAAAGTTTGCTGCTTAGAAACTGTTTATCAGATAAAAGTAGATTCCTTTCATTATTCAAAGTCTCGGTTTTATTCTTCATATCAGCAATAGCTTCTTGTATTTCCACGCCAGCTTTGCCACCAGATGAAGATGCTAATCCGGAGAACTTAGCGGTATATTTACCAATTGTGCGTTGCTTTAGGTGAGCATCAAAAATTTCACGTAGAGCTGCGTTCTTTTTTCTGCAATCCATTGCTCTCAAAGCGACTGAGTCAATCGAGTCAAGGTAGTGCTTGATGCTTGTTATAAGTCCCTTATTAAGTTTCCTTAATTTTCGAATGTCAAAGTTGGTATCATTAATGTAACATCGCAGACTTTGTAGACATTCCTTCCATGAAGAACATACCTGATTGGCTTGATGTATTTGTTTGTGATGAGTTGTGACAGAAGCATCAAGTTTCTTCCTTCGCTTCTCCAGGGCAGCGTATAACTTATTTTGAGGTCTGGACAGATTTATATGGCCAAATGGTGCCTTGCCGTGCTCAATATCTGTATAACACTCCATGTCTACCAATCGAGGCGTGGTGAAAAGATAAAAAAAATTATTTGTTTGCTAGGCAATTTGACTTACAATTAGCCGATGCCACAAGCATATGATATCCACTAATTAATTGATGTCTTCTTTTACATCTCGAGATTCGAATCGAGCGTTCGATGTTAGATGACCATTCGAATGATTAGGTTCTATCACCTGAAATGGACTGAAAAAAACGATAACAGGGCAAATTATAGTATAAAAAGTCAAAACCTGGGCAAATTGTAAAAGCTAAACTTTCTGCATGACCAACTTGACCAATGAATAGCATGTCTTCTTGTTGTCAAGATGTGAGTTCTTAAAGATATGTTCTTACATTACGCCATTTTTTCGGTCAGAATTTTAAAGTTCCACTTATAAAGACTATTATTATATATTCTTGCTTTTACTGAAAAATATGCTCCAGTTCTCTACGCATTGTGAAGCATGGAAAATAGGAATGTTGTTCGCAACTTCAGGGTGCGGTATAGCATAGTTTGCCAAATACTTAAGGGTTAAATAGTATAAAATTGGGAACTTTCAGACGAAAAGACCCTATCTGAGAATCTCTCTCATTATCTTTCGCCAGTCGTATCCTGATAACATCAGAGTTTTTTAAAAAGTTGCTTACGTACTTCTTTCAATGCTGCGGCATGCAGTACGCAGGTATAAGCAATATACAATGTAATAAGTGTGTTAAAATGGTTGGTGTGACGCGTAAATAGTGTTAGCTGTGTGTGCTTGTGGTGTGCTTACTCTTCTTGCTTTCAGCCTACACAACTGACTAGCCGAAAGGCGAAAAGGAGAGCATTATAAGCCTCACCC
>JAAAKL020011572.1:0-13571 GCA_010016065.2 Carybdea cf. marsupialis auct. non (Linnaeus, 1758) | reverse complement strand
TGGTAAAATAATAATTATATGTTGTTAATATATAATTACTTTGTAAATAACAATTATAATGATATATGAAAATTTCGATATACATTAAGTGCAACTTTCATTTCCCTGATCATTACAATACTTAGAACGAAAAGTCATATTTGCTGAAACATAGAGGTTTCCCTTATATATTTCTTTAAAACGTCAGGGATCTCTTTTGAGCTATTCTAATCTGTACTGTCCACTCTGTATCTAATAAGTTTCTTTAAATTCAGCTAAAATATCTTCGTTATCATTTTTTTGCGGGTTACAAAAGTATCGAACATTGTTCAATGAAAAGAGTTTTCAAAGAGCGTAATACACGGCGGACGTTGCAAGTGACACTGTGGCCGTACCTCCTAGAAAATGAAATGAGAGAAAAATTATCAATTCATATTTTTGTTCCTTTGGGGAGGAGTCAAAGGCAACATAGTGGAGTAGTGGTACTTGAGGCTTCTTACTTTGATATTAGTAAATTACTTAATTGTTCTTGGTCTCTGATATGCTTCTTCTTCTATACGTTTTCCTTCGCTGCGGCCCTGGTATATCACTGCTATGACTTTCATGAACATATGAATACGATATATGAACTACAGCGATGTTATGAAGGAAATTAAGTGTTGTCTATCTACACCCATCTAAGTGTTTCGGCCAATTAAGTGTTGTTCATCCACATCAGGCTGGCCGTACTGCACCAGGGTAGCCTTACTCAGACTCCTAATGGTGTTGAAAAAGAAGAAACTCTATTCCCACGACAATGAAAAGGGACTTGTCTTAACTCGTACCCATCATCGTTGTGGTAAACATTGCTACTTCTGCACGTTCTGCCTTGTGGCCCTGGTATGTCACCACTATGACTTCCATGTAGAAAACCTTTCTTGCTTTATGTCCTGCTTGTCCTATATTTAATGGACAACGTTTCGCAGTTAGGCAACCTTAGTATTTAGTCAAATTTGTTGCTCTACAAAGTGTATGGTGATCTGACAATGCTTATCAATTTTGTCGTTTTAGAATTTGGAACACGAAAAACAGAATAAAGCAAGATTGTTGCAAAGGGTAGCACATTCCGAGACGCCAGTTACTGACTTAACAGAATCAGCCAATGAGGAAGTGAGGTCTGAAGACGTGCTATAGCGTAAATGGGCGAAATTAGGTATCTTTTACTTGAAGATTGAAACAGTTTCAGAGGCCTGAAAATGGACTCCCTCTGCTGGACACGACACGGACCTGAAATTCTCTACTAGGATCATGTGAAGAATCTGACGCGGAGATTTTTTCACCAGATTTAACGTGTTAGTGAAGCATAAATTGCGGTTGACTCGAAAAGCTGACAGTCTACAACCAGAGTTAATTGGAAGTAATTGGATACTTAAGTGGACATCAAAATAGGAATATTCAAGAATACTGATAAGTGAAAAAGAGAACTGAGAAATAGAATCTTCATAAAACTACATTTATACACGCTAATGATCATATAAATATGTTTTTATCGGGAATATGTATATATTTAATTTTTTATTGTATGTTGTAGATAGTATACGGCATAAGCAATGCCCAAGTGCTTTTCTTGATTAAATGCGAAGGCTTATGAAGCGTTACAAAGTTGTTATAGTATTAGTAGCAATGTTCTGTCCCTGAATCGCGCAACAAATTTCGATGATCCACAATGACTGTATACGGTTTATACTTTACAGAACAGTTCGTTTGACGGTCCTACTGTAACTACGTCTGAAGCGAACTTGATATTATTGACATGAAGCCTACAACACTTCACACATTAACTTTTACTACTACTTTGTTCAAGCTATAGCATTGATTACTTATCTGTGCTTGGTGTCGCTACACTATAAAACTATTGGCAAATGATACTATTAGTTTCAGAGTCTCGAGGCCTGGGTCCTAATGGCCCACACTTGAATATGTGTATATGGACTCTTTAAGGCCAATCTCCACTACGTGCAAATTATAGCGGCGGTCTACCTTTTTCTTCTTGACATTTTTCGCAGTGGAACAATCTCCACTAGTAGCCGTGATACAGTATTCGCACCTTCAACAAGAGCATAAACAAACTGAGCGAAAGGGAAACGTGGTTAAGCTTCGGAAGACATTCACATACAGTTGTATTCGTCACATAACCCTTACAGTTACCCAAAATGACGAGACTGTCATCCTGTGTTGTTAACTTGGAAAATTCCTACTCGTAAAGGTTTCACATAAAACTGACTTCAACAACAGGAATCATGTCCTGCGAAATAGCGAACATGAGTTGAGGGATATTATTCCATCCTCATAATAAACGTTTCCCCCAATTGTAAGTAAAATGCCAGTCAGGTGTGCACAACATTTACAAATAACTTTCAGTTGTCAGGTATTTGTGTACCAAAACGCCAATGAATAATTGTCAAGTCATAGCTCGGCTATCTGAAAAGCGTTGGGTTGAGCCGGTACACTTGGCTGAGGGAATACAAATGCATTAGGACCTAACGCTATCTGGAGAAATGGCTTTACTACTTCAAATTATCTTGGCGACTTCTTTGATGATTCGAGTTTCATGCCTGTCACTCAGCATAAACTTCTACTCGTGTCACTGATATAAAATCCTTCACTTTCACAAACGAAAGCTTCCCTGTGAAATATCTTAAATAAAGCTAATCGTTTGGACTACCTTTTAGAACTCATTTCTGTTAACGTTAAGATATGCTGCTATTTTCTAGGTTTCAAACATTTGCCTAGTATTCAGCACATAACAAAGTGAGTCCCTTTCACCGCCATCTTTACTAGGTAGAGATGATGCATTTCTATTGGTTGGATGTTAAAGCGGAATTTTGCGAGCAGCGGAAAGTAGAACTGATTTCTACTATTCTCTCCTCGTAAAATGTAGAGGCAACATAGGTAGCTATTACGTAATGACTGCTACTGCGCATGTGGAGCAGCGGTCCAAGCTCCAGCATTGCCGAACTTTCTCAGTTACTACCTGGATCAGTATGAAACTGAAGTAGATTTCGCCAGCATGAAAAGTTAGCAACTGATCTTAAACTCAGGTAGAAATTACCTGAAGTTATAGGGCTCTCCAACTTAAACCTAAAATAACCTTTGTAGTTTTATTAACGGAGTGTGTTTTATTTGAGCATTAAGTTCGTGCATTTACAAACTCCATTAAGTTTTATAGCAGTTAGTTAGTCATCATACGTACTTAGAACTAGATCCTCCAATTCATGTATAGACATAGGGCAGCCAAACTATCTCCGCCCCAATCGCATCATCGACTCACTCTCTTCTTGTTGTTATGGCGAACCCTCAAACTTCAAGTCTAGCTTGAAGGTCCATCTCCGTGAAGTACTTGGTCGAACTTTTATTTCTTCCACCGTCGGTAGCAGAAAGTACAAAGCGGTGTTAGGAAAGCGGTGTTAGCAAATCAGACTTTGTCCTTTCGAAGGATGTGCATAGCTTATTTCCCTCCTCTCGAGGCTACTAGCAAGCGGATTTGGTTCTACAATTAATCACATTATCTGTTATATGATCTTTGGAACTAACTTCAACATACGTCACAAGTATCCTTTACAGAAGGGGTCCATTTGTTAAGCGAGCTTATCGATGACTCTAGTTAACATAATAAACCTGATCTGATCTTCTATGTCATCTTCAAATTGCACCTGATGACCCCTTTACCAATCATGCCTCGTGCGATATCATCTAAATGACTGTTAGCAGTGATCACGCTTCAAATATAGTTAAATGTTTCTACTATTTCCACTGCCACTCGATTAACATTAGCACAATTGTAGGGTGACTTGAGTCTATTTTGCGCTAAGAGGTGGGCCAGCTGATTAGAGCGCCATTTCTTGAACCAGCTCTAAGAAAACACTGCTTACCCGCAATTTTTTTCGTTTTTATGTCTTAAAATTTTAGTATGAGCAGCAATTTTGCAGACAGCTTGTCCGAAAAATGCATGAGATCGGTGGAATAATACAAGGAGGCCAATTGCCCTCCAGAAAATTATTTCGTGCGCACATGATGACAATAAATCATCGACGATGAGCACCTAAGCTGAATAACAAACCAATCTAATAAGGATAAACCTTTCTATAGCGAACAGATTATTCATTTATTTCCCTTTTGCCTAATGTCGTCGAAATGGGGAACGTTCCACCAAGTCTCACGTGGTCACGCTACTGATGAAACACAATGAAACTGAGGTAGCCATCAAAGTTATCATACGTTATTTTTGCTGATGTTGGCCTTAATTTTATTGACCAGCGGTGACCTCCACTCAAACTCAACAACTGCTCTAAATAGTGCAACAGTTAATGAGACAATCGGGGAAGTCGATGCGGAATTTGCACATCCAAAAGCAAGCAAATTTTTTTCGTTTTGCTATCAGCTTCTGTGCAATTTCCTTGTCGAGTGATGGACCCGTGTTTTAATGTATATATTAGGCCTGTAGCCAATGAGGGGAGGCTCGAGGTGTGAAGCCGTACAATAGTGCTTGTTCCCCCTGCATGCAGAAAATGTCAATGACTTGGTAAATCGAGTTTCACATCGCAATTTTTGCATTGCCCCCTGTAAAAACGTCTTCCCCCTCCTGCGGAATTCATCCTAGCTACGGGCTTTGTATATATGTATCAATACAAGGTTAGTGGAAAAAGGGAATTTGAAAGTGGGCAAAGGTAGATTTAGGGGAGGTGAGCATCACAAGAGAGTCAGGGGAGCAGTATTTTGCATATTAAATTATTTAAGGGTCAAGTCACGAAATAATTTAAGGAAGACGAGCGATATACATTTTGTTAATCTCTGATTTCCCAACATTTCCCCAACTTTTGTAAACAAAATACGTTAGGAATAAAGGAGAAATATATCTGTGCATGACGGAACCATGAAGGGGAGTTACCTTGAAATACCTACTGGCTTCTTAAGATCCTTAAAATCCTAACAATGATTACTTCAAATGCAATATCTCATCGTACCTCCTTATAAGCAGAGAGGCATCCTCAGGGGAGACGTAAGCTCGCGGGGGCACTAAAATCATTGAGATTTGATTACTTCGAATGCGCTGCTCCCAAACAGTTATCAATTATAAAATTGATGATTCTTTGTTGCTCCCCATTCAGCTCCACAATCGGAAGTATCTGTTTTCAGTGGAAAATCGACGGCTTTAGAAAGGAAACAAAAGGGCCAACCTTTCTTACTTCCGGTCGTAATGGGAAACGCTGCTTGAGAACTTCACAGGAATTCTATGGATGGCCGACACCGAAGCCCAAGGCTAGAAAGAAAAAGACAACACCTCAGAATTGTTTTTTAGTTGAGGTTCCGCTGCATCACGACAGCGAGGGAAGCGAAAAGAAGGGACCGAGACGAAGTTTTATTTTGTCTCGTAGCTCGTTAACCCTTTTAAGCGCGAGGACAGTTGACTGTCATTCGCTGCATTTTTTTTATCGCGATGTTTCTTCAGCTAGGGATTTTGTTTCAGTTGCTTATCCTCGTTCGGTGCCAAGTCTTAGAGCCACCGTACTTCGATATTGCCAAGCAGAAGAAGATCGAAGCTACAGCTACGTGTGGATATGATGTACCACCAGAGGCACTGCGAGGTAAGGATGGCGGAAAAGAAGGAGAACTGTACTGTCTCTTAACTGGTGTACCAGGAAAATTTGGCATCAAAGGACAGTATTGCAGTTATTGTGGACCTAATGAAAACCATTCTATAACGTTCGCGAATGATGGCTCAACCAAATTCTGGATGTCGCCTCCTCTGTCTAGAGGGTTGCAATACGCTGAAGTGAATGTAACTTTGCATCTGGGACAGGTGAGTGTTGTCATTTTAAAAGAAGAAAGAAAGCGTTCCTTTAAACCCACATAGATTCTGTTGTTTTACAGCATAATTCTACGAAATCTTGAACACTTTCAAGTGGATGATGGACATGTCTCGATCCTCCTTATTGGCTCGCTATGTTGATTGAGTGGCCTCCAACTTGTCTTACAAGATAGCGTCTTTTTACAAGGAGAGGAATTTAATGAGACAGATCATTCACAGACTACAGCTTATGCATTGTTTACTGACCTTGAAACAACGTAGCATGTAATCCTGAATCTTTCACCTGGCCGTCTTTATTTTTGAGCAATTGAAATTAAAAGAGAGCAAGGCTTTTATGTGCGTACTTTAGTTACGTTTGTATTTTGATTTGCGAGTATTCTGTAAGTTATATTTTGCTTGCTAGCTTTCCAATGTAAATGTTTCTTCTATTCTTTTGTATGAGTAAACTATTCTTAAATGTTTTTTGTCGTTAAACAGATTTTTGTTTTGTGTTGCCTGAGACAGTGACATGTTGTTTAACATCGTTTGGAACCGAGGAAACATACGGCTATATTTTCTTCATGTCGTGACATAATCGTTTAGCGAAACAGTAAAAGTAGCCACAATGTAAGAATTTTATTGAATTCTTGTGGTTTCGAGAGAAACCATCACATAACGAAATGAAAGGCTGTGCATTCATTGAAAAGGACTCAAGGTCGTAAATTCAGCCAGTCGTGGACTCGGCAGTTTCAGGAAATCGTTGGGAGTGGTGTTTCCGAGACCAAATAGATTTATCAGAGAGCAACTTTAAAAGATAGTGGAATGTTCGGGGTAGGCTATGCAAAAGTACATACAAAACCCAGTCAGTTATTCAAGGTTTCTAAGGGATAAATAACTATCAAGGAAATTAATACCCTTTCGCCGGGTATTATGTTGTTTGAGGCAGAAATCCTCGAGAAATCCAAAGTTTTAGCGGAAATCCCTTACACTATATGGGGTCAGTATTTTAGCCGCCAAAAGATTCTGTGTATTCTTTGAGGAAGACCCGCCACGAGTGCGCCCATTGCATGTTATTCAAAGCCTATATGACGAGCAGCTTTTTTGATTCCTTGCGTGCTCTGATACCTTCTGACGATAATCTGTTGTTAAACTGGTCCGAGTATTGCCACCACAAATCATCTCAACTTGTTTCATCATTGTTTGCATCTTTTGCCGTAATTTGTTTCAATTGTTTCTGTTGCAGTGCACTAATCATTTAGGAAGGACTTTAAGAAACTATGCACAATTTTCACCCATGTTGGGTGAGGTAGTTAAGGCAAATCTTGCAATCATAGTGTTCAACAGATTGAGCACATATACAATTTTTATGACCCGGCTCAGTAATGCAACGATATTTGTGCGACTTTATCTCTGGAAAATTTCTTATGCACATTTGTATAATACAGTTGGTGACATGACTATTATTAAGGCAAAGTAGCATCAATTATGACAATTAAACCACAGTTTCAAACTTGAGTTAAACGTGATATTAATGTTATTGGCATTTCAGACTAGAAATTGAGAGCAAGCGGACCACGATTGTTTGTCCGTTTTTATATTGTTCAGCATTATTGCTTCCGACCATACACGTAAACGCACAATTCTGATTCATATGAAAGGATTGACCGACACTGTTTCAAACAAAATCCGTGTCGGAAGGGCGCAGATGATACTAGATCCAATACTCCCGGTAAGGGATATATTAGCGAGATTCTTTCCCCTATCCCGTTCTTTGTTTCATGAACGTTGACCGGAAATGATCACATCCCCGTGCGGCCTGTTTTCACGTACTCAGAAATGATTCCCATCAGTATCTACCCTTCTTAGATTTATGATGGATAATGGCTTGTGTTTCATGCCAAGCTGTTGATGTTAAACTATTCTGTTTCTTTTTCTATTGTTTGCACTAGGCATATCATGTGGCTTACGTTATTATAAAAGCAGGAAATTCACCCAGACCTGGTGTTTGGTCCCTGTTAAGGTCAAATGATAATGGCAAAACATTTACCCCATGGCAGCATTTCGCGTCCAGCCCCAGCGAATGTGTCCAGTACTTTGGAATGTCACCATACCTGCCACTAGTTCGTGATGATACAGTTGTTTGTAGAACAGAATATTCACAAGTACCACCATTTGAGGACGGAGAGGTATGTATATGGTATTTAATAGAGCTAGAAAGGTCATGACCTTACAAAATGACCCTACTTCATAATCTTATAGTTATCGACAAAAAGTATCCGATTACCACTGATTGAGGTATGTTTTGAAGATGAATGTGTCATTTTTACAGATTCTCAGAACTAAATGTTTTTGAAATTAGTAAGTAGTTTATGTATGTGTATGTGCTGCACATACTTTTCCTAATATCTGATGAAAAACGTACCCAATCCTTTTGAAACTTTCTCACATTTCCATGAATGTATCCAGGAGTATATAAAAGAAAAAATTGGTAATAATGATGTCATGATGACGTAGTACGAAGAGTCTCTCTCAAACGATGCCAAATGTGTACTTTTTGGAGTGTAAATCAGATATATTGTATGTAGATCAGGTCATTACACTCAATTATATGTATAGGATCTTTTAACATAAGCTTAATTATGTTTTGCTATAAAACGCTCTGACGACAATGAATTTTTGAACAGTATTTATGCACTTTTGGCTTTTATGCATGGGTGTAGATTCTGGGGGGCAGGATGGACTCGTCCCCCTCACTTTTCAGGATTGGGAAACAATAGCTGCTTTACCGCCCACTTTTGAGCCCAGAAATGTCTAATTGCCCACGTTTAATCCTTTTGTTTCTCCCCCCACATTCTTACAGTGATCTGTGCCCATGCTCATAAGTGATGTCATAAACCCCAATTTCAGGAATAAATTGATTAGCTGCAGGCCTACCAGCCCCCACCCCCCTGTCCCGGGAATCTCTAGAATATCCCAGCTTGGATAGGGTGAAGTAGCATTCTTATAAGATATATGACATTTTAAGACAAGTGTTTCCTGTGCATTCCTTTGCCTCCTGTTTTTCATGGGCAATGTGGACAGAATGTTATGACGTCACAAGTAATAAGTTTTGGAAGTTAAGAAAGATAAATAAAATTTATTTTGACTCCAGACATCTAAAGACAACCTTGGAATAGACTGTTCCCCCAAATATCGGATATGTAGTGTATGTGAGGCGTTTAAATTTCAAAAATCTCTGGTCAAAGCTCTGTTGTTATTCCTTGGTTCGTTACGTTAGGAACCAGCATCATACAATATGGTTTTGTTAAAGAGATTTAAAACTTTAAAAGCGGATTTCTCGGTGTTGGGAAAGGGAGACACACTGAATTTTGGCCATCGACGTTCTTGCTAATAGGGTAACATGAAAATTCAGTATTTTTTCAAAATCGTGACGTCACACTTTCCCTTCGCATAGCTTCATATTATACATTAGGAATGACGTAATTAGAAAACTTTATCCTATGAAGTATATCAAAACTTTGAACATGCTTTGTTGATAGAGATTCATTAGAAACAAATATGTAACCCCTTAAATAAGCGCCTTTAAATGAGCACCCCCTAATAGACTTTTGAATAAGCACCCCCAGATACTTATTTTAAGAAATGGGGTGGTTCTGCTTCATTATCTAGATGATCTGATTTATGGAATTGGTTACGGTTAGTGCTAAATTTAATAGGTCCACTGTGCTACGAAGCAGATCAAAATTAAGTTTCCAATTTTGAGAAAAAAGTAAAGTTTTTTGGTGGCAGATGCGGTTGTTGTTAGAAAGTAGCTGCTGAAACAAGGGATACAAATATATCGCACATTGTCAGAAACGAATTAAATTTCTGTCTTGGAGCAGGATTGGAGTTAAGACGTCCATAAGCATTTCATGTGCGTTTTTTAGACAAGAAACATGGCATTTTACTCTGTCAAATCTGATTCACAAATCTCTTAGTATGTTCACCTCCCTTGTGTTGATATATTTTTATGTATGTATGTATGTATGTATGTATGTATGTATGTATGTATGTATGTATGTATGTATAAAGTTGTGGAAGTTTCCTTGTTTATGTGGGATGTGTTTGGTAGATAATGGACAACTGCAATTATCATATGGTCCTACACTAAGAATAGGGCCAAGACATGTCCAACTAATTGTTCACTTAAGCTCAGATTCCTACACCTGTCTGTCAATAAGTATAGTATTATTTTTCCTTTGAAGGAGCAAAGGGTTTAATGATAGGTATGCTGCGTTGACACTTTATATAGGTTTCATGAATTCTGGACACTGTATTGTGTGTGGTATTTGTTAATACAACGTAAAACTGCACGAAATAGCGAATTCATTTTGTATTAAAAAGCTCTGAAGTACAAAATGAATGTGCTATTTCGTGCAGTTTTATTATTATTCTGTACCATCAACAAACCTTTCTAATACAATATATTAAGGGCGATTTGGAATGAAGAGGTATAAAGAAACCCTTGCCATACTATGAGTACCAGCAAAGTGAGGGGGCATTAATCAACACTTTAGTAGAGATAGGGATGGCATCATTTCCAATCATCATATGCATTTAAGTTAACAAAACAGGAGATTTTGTGTTGAATTCTGCTGTAGCTGGTCATATCTGTCTGATTTTCATGACTAGCTATAGAGTCTTTCCCATCTAGCCAGTTGGGTTTTTTTCAAATATGATCTCTTTTACAATTTGGCTGTTTTGGAATGTAATACCAGGGTTAATTATCACTTTATTGGAATGTCAGAGCACTATAAAGTTGTTGCCTTCAATAATTTATAACACATTTTGATTAGTTAAACATATACCTCACTTCATTTACCACTTTATTGTTATTTCTCCTTATCAAAGATACATATTTCCTTAGTCAATGAAAGGCCAGGAGCTGCGAACTTTTCGTACAGTCCACTACTTCAGGTAACGTTGTTTCACGTTCTTTATTCTTGAAGAAAGAAGTGCGAAATTATATCTAGAACCGCACAAAACAGCGAAAACATTTTGGTACTAAAAAGCTTTTTCATCTGACACTCCTCAGAGTACAAAATCGTCAGAATTGAGATTGAGAAGAAATCAATCGAACTTATACCAAACTTTGTTTTGAGAGTAGCCAATTAGACGTCCGACTGCTAGATTGGTGTTGTTCTGATTCGTCAAAACAACACTAATCTAGCAGTCAGACTTCTGATAGGCTACACAGCACAGTTTGGTACAAGTTCTTCTCTTAAGTTGATATCTTCACAATGTCAATTCTGACGATTTTGTACATTGAGGAAAGTCAGACAAAAAAGCTTTTCGGTACTAAACTGTTTTCGCTATTTCGTGCAGCTTTATTGTTTGTACCGCCAACAAACCTTTTTGAAATTTTATCTTTGTACTTTGATATATTTTACTTCTTAATGCATGTAAGATGCGATGTTAGTGCACGTAACCTTGGATAGGGACAGGAGCTTTATGGCTTTCTAACATGTTTTTGGTAATTTTTTGCTAGTAGCGCGTGTTGTAGAAGCATGAAACTAAATCTGTACGTAGCAGCTATGAACTGCAGATCTAGGGCCTCATGCACGAATACACTTTTCCACAGTATTATGCGCTAGGATAGTCAAATATGACATTCTGGGCTAATTGTCAGAGGGTTTCTTTGGATTGTCAGTTTGTAATCTTTCATTACTGCTATTTGCTTTTTTCGTCGCATTTATTGATGATATTTATTCATTATTATTGTTCAGGAATGGACAAGTGCTACCCATGTCAGGCTTCAATTTCTGCGAGTGAAAACATTGCTTGGTGATTTGATGCCACTTTCTTTAAAGGACCCCACAGTTACAAGAAGGGTAAGCTAATAGGTTCCAATTGTTCCTTTGTCAGATACTCCCACTGATCTCTAAAAAAGACTGCATCGAGCAATCTCATTGTTTCCAACAGCGAAAAAGTGTGGTCGCGAGTACTAGTCCCCAGAATTTAAAATACTGTAGCACCGGAAGGTCCGCCATGTTATGTAACATTCCTCATAAGCATTGCTTGATGGGGACGGCCCACGCTTTGAGACGAAAGATGCTCCATCAAGTGTTTTTTAGAGATCAGTGGATGTTCCAAAGCGACATTTAAAGTGTAAGACCGTTGAAAGTTGCTTTGCCTTACTAGTTCTTGTTGAGGGAGAAATCGTGTTCGCCTATCTAACACTTACAGCTTTCCTCCTCTAAGCAAGAGTATTTGTAAAATGTTTCTAAGAATACTTGCATTTGATATACCCATCAGTATGTTTTTAGAATGATATTTTTATCTTGATTCAATACAGGTACATGCAAGTTCCAAGTTCGTTAACTGGAAAGAAAGATTGCTTTTTTCAGGCATCTCTTTTCATTAGACAAGAAATCAGGCTAAACGGAGAAGTAGCACTAAATTGTGTCAAGTATTTTTGGTGACTTATATTTCGACCAGTCAAGCCAGTCTTCCTCAGAGTACTTTGAGGATATCTTGGCCGGTCGAAATCTAAGTTACCAATAATACTTGACACAATTTAGTGCTACTTTTCCGTTTAGCCCGATTTCTTGTCTGCTGTTTAGTATTTTGAAAACCAGTCTATGTATCATGTATCGGTCTGTGTATCATTTTTTGATCATGAACTGCGCTCAGCTTGGTACAACCGTTTTGGATTCTCTTATGCTTGTTTAAATCTCTTTTCATAAACGTTTTGCCTAAGATTGGTTGATGTAATTATGGGTGCTCTTTCCTTGAATTCCTTTTCTTTAACATTGACTCCTTGAACATTCAGTAAAACTGAATTCCAATTCTCGAGATGTCTTCCGGAGATGTAAACTTGAGAATTGCTGGAATGCATTCAACAGATAGCAGTGAACTCATACCCAAATGCCAATTGGTACGATATGGGTACTTCATTGGTGAATAATAGAACGCGAACCGGCCTCTTGTTTGTTCGTGAAGGGGAATATTGTAGACTTTTTGACTTGTTTGTCAGTTTTTTATATTAATTTTCCTTCAACATTTTCCCTTCTATTAACAGTACTATTATTCAATCAAAGACATCTCAGTTGGAGGACGATGCATGTGTAATGGCTTTGCTGACGAATGCAAACCGTTGGCCTCAGACCCATCACAGTTCACTTGTGATTGCCAGCATAATGCAGCTGGGCCACGATGTGAAAGGTGCAAAGATGGATACGTGCAGAAGAAGTGGAGACCGCGACGAGGAAATGACACATTTGCTTGCGAAAGTAAGAGGATTATTGTTTCTCGTCGGAGCTATAATAGAGCTTGTAAAGTTGCATGTTTCGTAATTTCGTAATTGTAATTGGGGTTTATGACATCACATAAGAGCCGAAAATTCTCAAGTACCCAAGTTTCGTAAAAATGTTCAGGATGTTTATCAAACTAGCCCTTGAGATAATTGTTATTATCTAAATTATAGAAATAATATACAACCCATAAAGATGGGTCTTCTTCTCTTTTGTTTTCGAATACTTTGTTCAGCAACATCTGTTAGGAGAAGAGTTAACAAAGTCACCCAGTACATCATCATCATTGCGATCATCACGATCGTCATGATGATGATGATGATGATGAGAGATGATGATGATGATGATGATGATGATGATCATCATCATCATCATCATCATCATAATAATAATAATCACAAAATTGACAAAACATCTGAAAATCCGATGTGTAGGCTCTGCTGTGAAAGAGGAGAAACAGTACAACACATAAT
>JAAAKL020011571.1:0-13572 GCA_010016065.2 Carybdea cf. marsupialis auct. non (Linnaeus, 1758) | reverse complement strand
ATTTTCCAAATCCTGCCAAGTTCATACTTTAAGTCACAATAGTTGTGGCACTTTTCCTCCTCCTTGCTTTGAATGCGAGTGTCAAATGGGCAGGACGGGTCGATGAGAAGGTATTTCTTGCTTTTTTTCTCAATTACAGTGATATCAGGTCTGTTATGAGCTAATACCTTATCTTATTATTATTACTATTATTATTATTATTATTATTATTATTATTATTATATACCGTAAATTACCGATTTAGCGCCTAAGACTCCAATGAGCGCCCATGCTCCGATTAGCGCCTAGTTTAGGAAAAATCTTTCTCAGAAGCCCCCAGGTCCGAATAAGCGCCCTGCTCGAATAAGCAAACGGGTCTGAATAACCCATCAGTATATATTTGATGCGTGAAAAAAGAAACCTTTTGCCTTCTGAATTTTTTTACGCTTTAGATGATGACACGGAGGACGATGAAGATGTAATGATTGATTGATTAGAACCTTGTTTTTCAATCTATCCTGTAAAAAGATGATGTATGTTTAGGTATCTGTTTTTCCTTTTCTTAAAAGCCGCTCATGTACGAATAAGCGCCAACCTAAAATATTTTTCTTTTAAGTAAGCGCCCAGGGTGCTTTATCGGTAATATACGGTACATGAATGTAAAGCTGTAGATCTTATCCTCCGGTATTTCTTCCACTTTTTTACACTTTTAAAAAGGTCCTTGTGATTTTATTCCCATAAACGCTGAGGAATTTGGATATTTTACAATGACGTTGCACACAGGCCAGATGTACCTTGTTGTGAATGGATTGAGGTTTCAATGGATTTTTGGGAAGCCAACGAAATCGAAAGTACACAAAGGTAGGTAGATTTTTGCACTTCTAAAATGTAAAATCACTGCTGCACGCTGGGTTGAGGGCTGAGAGACGCCGTTTTCTTGCTGCTGTTTTTTAAACATTTTCTGTAAAGGTATTCACCCTGATCAAGGCCAAATCCACTACTAGGAGCGGGTTACTTTTCCTTTTCGGCTGACAATCTATTCATGCTTACCTTTTATGCTTACCTTTCATGCTATTTAATGCTTGCTATTTTTGCTATTCGTGCCTGTAGTCCCCCTGTGTCCTACCTCTTGAAACATAGCTTCTCAGTTCACGAGGGGAGATGACAGAGCACAGTTTCTACGGGATCGTGGCAGGCAAGCTCAAGGTCGGTTCGAACTCACGACCCTTTGAGTGTGAGACTCTCTACCACTACGCCACCACGCCACCACTGTATAAATTTTCACAAGGTGGATTGTATATTAGTTGTCTATTATTGCACCATAGTTTTCCTTTAAGAAAACATAAAAAACCACAGTGGTAGGTTTTGAAAAACGTAATAGGCTTTCGATGACAAGATGTAATTATTTAGTTAACATTGCTTGTATTTTGAGGTAGAATTCTCACAATTTCATGCTTTCTCTTTCTCGGGATGCACGATCACCACCCACCGATATTTTTTAATACCTGTATCTGCTATTGTTGACTGTAACAGTATGTTTAGAAGATGATTCTTATCAATGGTCTAAATATCAAGTGGCTTGCCCTATCAAGATGGGTTGGGGTGGGGGTTCGCTGGCTACGTATTAATTAAGTAATCTCTCTTTAAATCTAACATATCAATTGGCCTATTTCTTTGTAACTTTCTGGCCTTCCCTAAACTTTGTTCAGAAGCATTTTTAAGAATGAATAGTTTTTAAATTATTGTTGATTATGATATCAGGAATTACCTGGTACAAAAATTATCCTTAGTGAAATGCCTAAAATAAACCTCCTTTGTGCCACATATCATTTGAATTGTATATAAAATACATTTTTACACTAAATTCGATGTTTTTGCCCTTTTACAAATAAAGAAAAAGCTTACTTTAAGCTTTGAAAGTTTAATAGTGATATTACGATGATGAACTTTGCCGATTTAAAGTCTAATATGACACGTTTGCCTCCAAGTTCTAAAATCATGGCCGCAGATCGCTGTAAAGATGGGAGGGGACAAAAAGATTAAACGTGGATAATTTGACATTTCTGGGCCCAAAACTGGGGGGATAAAGCAACTGTTGTTCCCTCATCCTGAAAAGTGAGGGGGACTAATACCTTGTCCCCCTTACGAATCTACGCCCATGCCTTTTTCTATATCTACTAGATGAGTTAATAACCCCAAGAGATCCTCCATACCTAAATGAAATATATCAATATAATTATAGAAATTACCCTTGCTTCGGGCTTGATAGTATCGCCCTCTCGCCACCTAGTGAAGATAAAAAAAAAAATGTTGGAAATCTCCGTGGATTTCTTAGAGAATCAAGTAAAAGCAATAAATTAACTCATGAAAGTGGACAACACTTCTTCGGATTGGAATAAGATTATACTCTGCATTTTTAAGAACAGCGTCTTGAAACCAAATTGAGACTGGGATTTGCTAAAAAATTAAGCAAAAATTAAGTGTTTTCTAGTCTCACCACAAAAGTAAAACCGAAAAACGAAACGCATCTGCTAATTGACCAACTAGTTTAACAGAGAGTTTAGGAAATAACGTCTGCTGTATACTACCTGTCTTCTTTGGTACCATTTAACGTCTTTAGGGTTACCGAATACAGTAGTGAGATGGTTATTCAAAACCATGAAATAATTTCCGTACCATTTTCAAGCTCGCAAATGAAGCATCTTGATAAGCATATTTTGAGTCTAATAATATGGAATTTTTAAAGCATATTGAGGCTCATCCAAATTTTTTGGCGTGCTTATTAAAAAGGGAGTGTTAGACGCTTCATTGACTGTTGCTTGATTCACCGAGTAAGTTACTAAAGTCGATTATGGAAATAGGAAATCCCTTCCATCTAGTATGATCAACTCTAGAATCCTAGTTTGAGAAGATACAAAGGTAAATAGAGAAATAGAGAATATTTCATTCCTTTAATATCTTTTAAGCTTATCATATCAAATCCTCGATTTACTTCTGTCAATGTTTAATTAAACCTTGAAATCCTTGACTTGACGTTTAATTTACCTACCGCAAGGAAGCAGTATTTTGACTTGAATAATTACCTCACATCAGCTCTAAATATTCAGTTGAAAAGTGGTGATGCGCTCGAAAAACGAGCTAAGGCACTTACCAAAGTTCAGTATTTTCAGCAAATTTTCAAATATTTTAAGTGGATTAAATAGCTGTTATTGAAATTTCCTACTGAAGGGTGATTCAGTCACACATCACACCCTCTTTAAACTCAGACAGACCTTACCTTAAATATTCTAAAAAAACTGTTTAAAAGTACCAAAATGGACTATGTATCTATTTGCGATCTTTACTTTCGTGCAATTTATTATCCGTACCTTTTACCCACGCCAAAGCACTCTTTACCAACTATGTTTACAAAACACATATAATTTTGGACATAAACAGGCTTTATACTTATTATAGATGTCCTTCAAATTGTTCACCTGCCGTCTCTTACAGATTTGCATACTGCATTATCACCTACTAGCGTTCAATTTCTTTATATTTGTTTTAGTTCCCTGCCTTAACTGGGACAATTATCGTTTCACTGGAAGATACGCCTCAACTACAGCACAGATGATGGGCAAACGGTTACGTTGGCATACAGTGACTCATCTCTTGAACGTCTCGCACACTGTTTGTTCTACGTCTTGTATCGCAAGAAGTGACTGCGTGTCCTTTAACTTTGAGATTGAGGCAGAACAGGGAGCTGAGACATGTGAATTAAATGGAGCACACGCATTACAATACCCCCGTGATCTTGTGGATGACATGAAGTTTATTTACTATGATGTTTTGTAGATAATTATTACTTCACAGTCAGTAAACCAAGATATAAGCCAAGCTTACCAATTTATGCAACATTGTGCAAGGCCTGATAATTATGAGAATGGAAAGGAGTCCCAAAGTTGGTGAACCTACACTCGAGGGCTTTAATCTATTTTCACACAAACAAGAAAAACACAAGGTTCCCACGTCGTTCTACGCTCTCTACCAGTACTTTACAACTAAGTACAGTGTCACTGAAAGAGCAAAAAGTTTCAGACAGCAAATTATTAGGAACCCAGCCCCTTGCCTCCTCTGCTAACTACCATATTATTCATTTTTCAAAGAAGAAGACCCGAAGAAATGCTGACTTTAGCCCTCCAGAAGATTTTGCTATGATAGCGTCAGAACAGATGTATGCCTTAAGTAACTAGAGAGGAAAATACTAGAGGGAGAAGTTCAGGGCCTCCTGGCAAATTTATGCAGCACCGCCTTTGTAAGGCCCCTAAAACACTTGAACATGCGTAATTGATTGATGAGCAGAACATACATACCATTTAGTTTATTATGTAAAGGGCGTGACGATCCATGGAACGTACATAAACACAATAGATGATATCTTTTATGGTCAGATCTTTTCTATTGTTTGGATAAAACTGAAATAAAAACTGATGAGAGGACAACCAATACTTTATGATATTACCTTAATATCACTAATTATGTCATAAAAAAATTTGATGATGTGTGAAGTCGAATATTGCTATTCCTTGTATGTGGAGATTGTTGCTGTATTACACAATGTTGTTTTTTTTGGAAGAATAGCTTAAAATAGCACTAAAACTAATGTTCTTCGTAACATAGCTTAAGTAACATTATTTTAGCACATTCTAGAATAAAAATTTAGTGGAAAGTGGAAATAATTTCTAAACAAAAAAACATCCCTTCAGAAAATATCAAGGTTTGTGGCGAATTTTCATGCTGTTATATGCATTGCTACAGATGTTCAGTTGCATCATAATCACATGCACTGTGTTTCAAGCATTAAAGAAGATTTAATTGCAGTACCCTATGAACAAAACAATCGTCTCGAACGTTAAAACTGACACCCAGCAAGCTCGCTAAGTCATATCTACAAGCTTATCAGAAGCATTAATGCAACATGTGTGAAATTATATCTACACCTTTCTTTTCATAACCATACATAACTTTTAGCTCAGCCTTCTTTCATTTTAAGTTATTTTCCAAATGTGCTTATATTGGTAACGGAAATACCCCTCTGTACTTAGTATCACTCTGCATTTTTACTCGTTGTGCTACTGTTTGCATCTGTTCTTGGTATTTGTCCAATCATATCAACCTCATTCGCTGATAATGTGTAAAATGCTGTTTTTGTATTTTTCTCTGTCTCGTGTGTCTGCTGTACTTCTCTATTTCTCTCTATTTATCGGCCTTCGTCATGGTTTTTGTCTTGTGTGTTTGTCTCTCTTTTATTGGCTAATTTTTATCTATTGTACATAGTAAATAAAAGTAGTTGTGTGACGCTTGTTGATAAGAAGTTGTTTGTATTTCAGAGAATTTGGTTGTGTTGTTTGTCAATTGAGTATTATGTAGTAAATTGCAGACGCCTGAAGACTGTAGGAATTTCTCGAGTGTTTATTTTGTTTCTGATCTTAAGAACCCGTTCTAACCAGTCTGTAACATTACAATATAAACCATCATCATTCCATCGACTATAAACAGAAAGAGCATGTAAGGACCTAGGAGTACACTAAAGGGGGCGAAAAACCCAAGCCTTTCTACTATTGTTCAGATTTGATTTCGGGAACGGGACAGGGGAAGGTAAGGTCTAGGTTGGGTTGCCTTTGTCTCTATTTTCAATTCAAACAGTAAAGCTTCGGTAGCAGCCACTAACGTAAGAGTTCAGCCTATTTCAGTGTAGTTTGCAAAGTATAGACACTAGACATTTATGTCAAATTACAAGTGAGAAACATTAGAGAAAACAAAGAGTAACATGGTAACTGCCATTTTACTTGTAAAATTACGATTAGGTAGGCATGAAATTGTATTAGTATCTAAATTAGTCAAAATGCCAGAACGAAAAGTGATTTTGTCGCCAATTCTATTGTCTAAAAGTCAGTCCAAATCTAATTTCCGTTGTGCCATATTTCGTCCAACAAATAGTTGTACGTCTCCAGATTGCTCAAATGAATTGTAACCTTTTCAATAGATCTTTGATAAAGTCTTTCGCCTCCTACGTCTGACGATTCATGGGGCAGTTAGTCCTGGCAAGTACATTTAAGTCATTCAGCGGGTTTCCATCAAGTCTAGATCCTGCTCGATATTCTGAAACCGTGTTTCTATGGCATTTCCCTCTTCCTCCGTCCGCAAAGAGTATGATGAAGAGTCTGACTGGCTGGTATCGGTTGGGATGATTATAGTGCATATGGTGCATAACCTAAGCAACCCAAGCGTCTTTTACATGTTATGTATGAAACAGAGAGGAGACCTGTCCTCTCTCCTCTTCCTTTCTTGAGACAAATCGTTCCGTTTAATGCCCAGTATCTTTCGTAGGCACTTACATTTATACTTGTCCTTTTTACCCCTAGCTGACGTCCAGAAGACAAGCCTTGCAACCATACAACGATGTTGTCAGTATATTTTGACTAATAAAAGTGTTAATAGCGTTAATAAAAGTTTTGTGTTTGTTAGAACTCTCTGCTTTCCTAACATTCCCTTAACTGTTGTCTTATCGATTGGACAACTCACTCCACGATCCGTGAAACATTGGTAACGTAACTAGTTTCCAAAGTATGAAACGTTCTAAACATTGCTGTACATTTGTTTACGTAACATCTGCGAGGGATTAAAGGGTGTCTAAAACAATTTTATTTTCCTAACCCGTATGAGTCTGTGTCTACTCACATTGCCGTCAGTTGAGCTGACCAGAAACTGACATTGAATCGGACACGTCGTGGTCTGAAAAGTCGTGTTCAGAGAGGAGGCTAACCTCCACCATGAAATTCTTTATTCTTTCGTCAATGGCTGCAAGATCCAGTCAATTTGAACAGCTAACAGGAATAGAAAGATGATTTACCCCTGCCTTACACCTTTGACAATCGACTAATTACTTTACGCAAGCTACTGAGTTTGCGTTTTCATAAATCTTTTCGATGGCAGACTTTAATCCCTTTTGAATGTCGATGGATCTACAGAAACGTATTATATCCATTCAAAACTTTAGGTGGAGTGTCTGAGCCTCAAAAATGTTCCCTGTCAAAGGCCTCTAGTTTTGCTGTTTAGAATGCTGATATATGTGCACTAGGAACAGTCCGCTCATTTCTGTACTTTTTAATGCGCTATATTTTTCTGCGCATCTATTTTCTAAGCTTGCAGTGCTTTAGGTCGATCACATAACTAAAAATAGCACCTTCAGTCTTAATACGGTTACTGCATATGTATTTATTACAGGTCACAACCTTTTTTGTATAAGAATTAATAATTAATCTGACACAAATTGCAAGCTTCTATTACTTGCTTTGCAGCTTGACATCTCTTTCCAGCTCATTCCCCTCTCCAGAACAGCTTTACATCTCATGACGTTTTACATTGTCTTCGATACTACATATACCAGATTGTTTCACTCTTTTCATGTGTTTGGGACTAGGGGGCTGACGCCCTGCAATACTTCCAGTCAAAGTTCTTTTTTCAATACCATGGTAGCAAATATTTCTAAAATAAACGACCGTTTCGATCAGCCTGACTACCAGATTTACTTAAAACTGGAGAAAGTACTTTTAAGTGGAGCAGTCGGTGGGAATTATGATACTGCTATGGATTAGTTAAGAAGGCAATATGAGCATGAGGTCAACTTCACTCAGATACAAGTTCAGCTACAAAGTTTGTCGTACTCGTTTAAAGATTTTTCTTGAGATATTAGTCTGATAGAAGTTGTGCAGCTTTTACTAAAGCTCAGCAAATTTAGGTCAGCGTTTAGTCCTTAAGTTAGCATAACACTGCCTCGTAATGTCAGCAGTGCTACAAGCGAACGTGCTTTTATTGCAATGAGACTTATGAAGACGTACTTTCGCAATACGATCAGCCAGAACAGGCTTAACCATACCATGTCTATCAACGTGCATTCAGAAAAGTTTGACAATGTCGAGCTGAAATCCGTTTTTAACGAACTTATTGACAGTTCTGACCGAATAGCAAAAGGTTTTTGCAAAATTGCAACATTGTAAAGCAATCATTCTTAATTTAAAAAATGTGCTCGTAAACTATCAATTATCAACTACGCGGTTATTAAAAACCAAGGAGAATATATACTTAGACAGAACTCTTTTAAATTGTTTTTTTTCTGCGATTGTAGATGATGGACTCCGCAAAACAGAGGAATCCATATAGATATGATCCTAGACAGGGATGTTTCGCACAACATGCATAAATAAAACATCATGTCTATAGGTTGCAGATTACAACACTCTCAAAAGGGGAAGTCTTACTAAAACAGGAAAAGATTGTTTGATTGTAAGAATTATATCTGTAAATGGATGGATTTTACTTAGCGTTTTTACCAAAAACAAATCGCTGTCTGGATTAAAAGTGGAATACTCTCGCGGAGAACGTCTAAGAAATGAGAGAATTGTAACGCATCGTTGGCAATAAAACCCATACGAGAGACATAAGCAATTTCAAAAAAGTCGTAAGTAAACAATTCCTTTTGTCGGCAAAGCACAGGCTTCCTTGTTTGTATAAATGCAGCTTTCAGTGTGGCAAGGTGATACGAAAAGGGTGCTTTTATCTGTACCTTAAAGGAATACCCTTAGCAGTGGTCTGCACAAGTCTAGTTTTCAAGCAACTGCTTCCCTGAGAAATCATTTGGAGGAAATATGGAGTTTAGTTTTGAAACATGGCTGGAAAGTCTCAATTGTGAGTATTCTGGCAAACAGCACCCGCGCCCCCTGGCCAGAAAAATTTAGTTTAGGTAATGAAATAACCTTTTTTCAATGTAAGAAGGGGGAAGAAATAAGGATTTTTCAAAAACCGGGAAGAAATGAGGAAAAAATTAATAGCCCCTTTTTACAGCTTCGTATTTCTTCCCTGGTCTTTCCGTATTTCTACCCCCTTCTTACAGTAGAAAACGGTTATTTCATTACCCTAAACTAAGTTTTTCTGGCGCATCGGGCCAACTAGAGTCTCCCAGTTTTCTTACATGACCCTTTTGGCCTTCTTTTACAAACTAGTTGCAAACTATTCCCTATCTATTGGTTTACATATGTAGTAGAGAAAGCAATGTGCAGTGTTTGCCACTGCAGCAAATACAGGTCATCATGGCAGGTGTACGACAAAAAAGTGTTACTTACTGCTCAGGAAGGATGTCAAGACAAATAGGGTAGTGTTTTAGCATATGTTATACATGTCTTGACGAAGTCTCCTTTTCAAGAATGCCGGAAAGTTTGGGGACAACGGATAAAAACGGGAAAGGTTTACATAGAGAGATGGTTGTCATCTTATGGAGGGAAGTAAGTTTAATTATCTAAGCACCATGCATAGTATTTAAGCTACGAGCTTTTCCCCATGGTCACCCCGCAGTAACTGCTCAATCCACCCCCTTCATATCACCATATCCCTGCAAGCCAAAACAGGGAAGAAATAAGAGATGTCTGAGGAAGGGAGGGGGAAAAATGAGACTTTTAAGCCAAAATACTTACCATTGGAAAAACTTTAAAAAATAGAAGAAAGAATAATGAGATATATTGAGAAACAGATAAGTAACGCAAGGAAATCGTATCAAATGGAGATATTGGTTAAGAATGAAGAGAACATGGGACAATAAATGCCAGAGCATTTAACTGAATATGAAAGTATTATATATTGTAATCATGTTTAATTTAGGAGCCGCTGTGTGCTAGTGGATGAGTTCCTTACCTTCAGTTCAAGAGGGTCGGGGTTCAAATCCCGAAAGGGCCATTGGGGACGTCAGGAAGGGCATCCAGTCTTAAAGGGCTCTATGCTCCAACAAGTCCCATGTACATGGGCACCGCCCTAGCCCCTACAAAAGGGAGTGCACGGCGTAAAAACCGCATCATATTTGATTAAGACAGTCGTTAAAAAGCTCTAACTTTAGAACCTCACGTTGCCAATAATTTGCCTGTGTAACTAGTCTGTAGGAGAGCCTTGAATTTTTTGTTTTCTCATCAGTTTTGTTCATGCAAAACAAGAACCAGTCAAAGAAAACAAAGTTTAATAATCATAACGTCCTGAGGAATAAATTTTGTAGCATTTTTGGTAGATTGTGGACTGTTGTCCTGATTAACCGCGGAATCCTTTTTGAATTCGTACAATGGCCTGCAATTCGGTGTTTACACATCAATCCTCTTTTCCGTACTGTTATTAATTTAAGTTCATTATGTGTTATCTGTGCCCATTTTAACTTTCATACCAATGATAAAAAAGATTGTAAACACATTTTTCAAACATCAACTCCATTCAGCATCATATCAACAAGGACCTTGTATTTCAATTGACCACCATTCGTTGTTTATCTTTTATCAGTTTATTTGTTGGCTCAATTATATAAGTACAATCCTTAGCTGGTCTAACTTGTGATAAACACTGGAAAATTGTTCCTCTGTCCTATGCATTTACTGGCGTTTTGTCACAGCGTCTCAACAGTCTTCAAAGAGTCAGATTTGTACTTTCAAATGGAGACGTTGACGTGTGAACACAGGCAACTTCAAAATGGAATTATTCATCTGGCATTTTGTAAGTTTGTAATAAGGTATCAAACATTTATGACATCAGGGTGTTAAGGCCGGGTAAGGGATACTTTGTTTCCAATATATAGAATATGCCTGTATTCTGAAGGCAAGGGAGATAGGGGATAAGTCAATTATTTCCACATCGTAACTGTCTGGTCCCTTTACAGATCTGTTAGAAAACTTAAATTTTGCCATAGTAGTCCATGTTTCTTGATTTTATAATATTTGCATTAGCTTTAGAGGTGGTGTTTTACTTGTATTTTAGTAGTACTTGTAAATGAAAGTACTACTTAGTCAATGAGAGGCAAATTAGAATGGAAGAGTGAGTCATTTGGTATGTAGTGAGTTCAAAATAAATGAGTTTCTGTAGATACGAAGCAGATGCTTTGGTAGCCAAAGATTTCGTTGAGCTAACATTTTTATTTCAAAGGTAGTTCTTTACTATTTCCTAGCAATGCTTCCCTAGGTGAGATGTTTCTTGGTCAACTTCAGCAGTCCTTAGGGCACCACGAGCTATTGCCACCGTAGTGAGTTGATAAAAAATAGACTTTCATAAAAAATAAGCAAGATTCCATGTAGCTACGACTTCTTTATTTGATCAGATTTGTATTTCAAAAGCTCTCAGAGATACTATCTTACTATCTCCCCCGTAGTGGTTACTGACTGAAAGGCTGAAAGTCAAAGATGGCAGCATATTAAATAAACTTTTGGCCCGCTACTAAACTTGGCTGTGTACATGAACATTAGTATATTAGCTGTCTAAGCTTTTTCTAATTTCTTTTAGCGAAAGATTCTCCGATGATGTTATCATTTGTAAATGATCAACGCCATAAAAACAAAACCTAACACTCTCCCACTTCAGACACTAGAAACAAAATGATAGAGCCGCTATGATAAAACTGCGTTTCGTTGGCTTTACTTCTTGGGTTTCTATGGTACAAAGAGTTTCTGAAGCCTGGTGGAATGAAAATAATAGGAGTTTTTGTAAATTTTCTTTCTCTAAAATGTCTGTAGCATACTAAGTGTATCAAAAAACTTGCGCTTTTTTCATTAAGCTCATTACATGACACCTAACTCCCTGTATTTAATGCACCCAAAAAGTACAAAATATATATTTAAAATATCATTACAATTCTAATATTATTGTTCCCATAGCTCAAAATGTTATTCAGGAGAATAAAAAAAGCGTTTATAATTTGCAAAATAGCGACGTCAATGTTTCCTGCTACGAAGAGTCGCAAACATGCAACTATAGATAAACAGCTAGAATAAACCTGTTTTTTGGCACAAACCAAATTGATGGAATGTACAATAGCTCCTGCCCTAAAATATGTGTTTTCTATCGTTTAAACCTAAAACATTAGCTACGTTAACGTATTTGTACAAAATTACATTTCAACGATACAACGGTTCTCGATCGCTTTTTAGGCACTTGTCAACTTTCGGCTCTTATATGAAGTCATTTCGTTCAAAAGCAGTGTCAAAGCCAATTGCTTTTTTATCTACAAGTTGAATTAATTTACCTCACAAGTTTCATTTCTGATTAATAAAGATTGAGAGTTATTAGCGTTTATGTAGCGGCGATTGGTCTACTAGCCATTCCATACACTAGTACTGGGATGCTCGAAGTACCTCAGTCCCGCGAATCTTACTATCACACAGTTTGCAACTTGTCTCCTGTACAGTAATACATTTGTAGTTCCCATTTTAGTTGATTTTCGGTCACTCGACAACGTTTAAAATGTACAGCAGATCTGCCAAGATTTTAAACATCGAAATGCGAATGTTTGAGGATAAATGGTACAAAAAGAAAAGTCAGAAAGTCAGAAAGTCAGAAAGTCAGAAAGTCAGAAAGTCAGGAAATCTACCGCAAGGAAATGGTAACCAAACGTTTGCTAAAGGGTCTCCATATGCCTCTTACCGATGTGTACCTACGGGAACCTATGAATTATAGAAACTGTTTGATAACATAGGGGCAGAACTTAGTGTAAAATTGAAAAGGCATTGAAATTAACGGTCAAGCTTGTTTCTATCAATACAGTTGGCAATCTTGCAGCTGAAGACAGATTGGCACGTTTAGAAAGATCTTATCAAGATGGCACTCAGACTAACATGCATGTGAGGATAGCATTGAGTTCTGTTCATGGCAGTGTGGGTTGTCTGCCATGTTGCGGGAAGAGATGGCCATGGTAGCCAAAAGTTTGCTAAAGGGTCTCCATATGCCTCTTCCCCAGCAAAATAGGGGTAAAGTCAGTCCTTTGCATTTTTCTGTATATGATATGAATACCCCGTATCACTTCTCTGTTTGTGGGAGTGTGCAGGGTTAAAAAATGAGTTTTCAGAAACCTAGAAAATGCTGAGTGCTACTAATATACACTCAAACTTCACTTTCATATTTAGTTTTATTTTGCTATTTAAGCAATATGGGCAACTGTTACAACTGTTTGATGTGACGTGAACACTTCAAATTAATAGTGTCTTATAATTGTAACGAAGTAATTGATGGCACTAGATGGCAGGATTTTAAAAGTTGTAGGAGATTTGCCACGTGCCTTACAATTTATATAGTAAAAATATGTAAAAACTATTACCATCATGATCATTATCATCATCTCCACATTGTCATTGGCATGATAATGGTTACCAACATGTCCCAGGAAGAGTATAATAGATTCATATATATAAACATACATGTATACATATGTATATATATATATATATGAAACTAAAAACTGCGTTAAAATGACATTATAAGCTATTAAAAAACAAAAAAGCCATGAGGCTTTTGGTTAAAGAACCTTCTTCATGTGTGCCTATGTATACCGATATGTACCTACGTGTACCTATGAGTTATAGAAACTGTTTGATAATATAGGGGCAGAACTTAGTGTAAAATTGAAAAGGAATTGAAAGTAACGGTCAAGTTTGTTTCTATCAATATAGTTGGCAATCTTGCTGCTGAAGACAGATTGGCACGTTTAGAAAGATCTTATCAAGATGGCACTCAGACTAACATGCATGTGAGGATAGCATT
>JAAAKL020011570.1:0-13572 GCA_010016065.2 Carybdea cf. marsupialis auct. non (Linnaeus, 1758) | reverse complement strand
TAAGAATGAACTTTCCATTGAAGATGGTTGTTTGCTTTGGGGACGTAGAGTTATTGTCCCAGATCTTTTTCGTAATCACATACTAGGTGAACTTCATTCCTGCCACCCTGGTATGACACGTATGAAGTCACTTGCTAGATCTTTTGTATGGTGGCCAGGTCTCGACCAAGATATTGAGGATGTAGTTTGTAGTTGTATGGCATGTACAGATTTTCAAGCTACACCTAAGGCATCCCCCTTGCTATTATGGCCCTGGGCTACTGAAGCATGGCAACGCATTCATGTTGATTTCCTAAAAATCAAGGGTCAGCAATTCTTTTTGGTAGTCGATAGTTACTCCAAATGGCTTGAGGTATTTCCCATGACTACTGCATCTACATCTGCTACTATACTGGGTTTACAAACTTTATTTTCTCGCTTTGGCTTGAGTGGCACACTAGTCAGCGATAATGGACCACAGGAGTTTAAACAGGCATTTTCTAGCTAGGAATGGCATTAAACATGTTTTGTCCCCATCTTACCATCCTGCATCAAATGTTGAGCTGAAAGGCATGTACAAACTTTCAAACAGATGTCCAAGAATAGTGAATTAGATTTAACTCTCCATCATAAGGTTGCTGATGTTCTTTTCAGATATCGGAACACCCCTCACACCAAAACTGGCACTACCCCAGCTGAGCTTTTCTAAAAAGGCAACCCTCAACCTAACTTAGTTTATTGAAACCTAGAATTAGAGACAAGATTTAAAGTAGCCAGCAGCAAACTAAACTTCAACGTAATAGTAGTTGTCGTTCACGAACATTTGATCTTTTTCAACATGTACGTGTTCGTAGCTGTAGAGGGGGCAAAGAAAGATGGATCTCAGGCACAATTGTAGAGATTAAGGGTCCACTTACTTATCTTGTTAAAAAACCAGGAAACAACAGAAGATATGTCCACGTTGACCACATTATTCCTGATGATTCAGCTACACAGGATCAGCCAGTTACTACAGAATCTCCATCAGTAGGTAGTGAGATAGAAGGTTCAGATTTTGAACAAGATCAGGTAATACCTCAACAAACTTTCGAACAAGAAGCACCAGTTGTAGTAAATAACCAAGGTAGTTCAGAAAACATACCTTGTGATAATAATGTAACTCGTTCAAGCAGAGTTGTTAGACCTCCTGAAAATTAGATTCGTAACTTGAAATTTTATTGTTATGTATATGTCAAGATTTAGAATGGAGGAATGTCGTGACTTACAAAAGGAAATATGTTAGTAATTTATTCATAAGTTTGTATTCATCTGCGTAGGTTAACATTCCTGTACGATCCAACAGAAATCTTCCTATTCCTGTTTAGTCATCTTGTACGTGATAGAATGAGTTCCTAATCTGTACTATATATCGATTGTAAATACTTAGTTGATCAGTTAGTAAGAGAACCGTGATCGAACCAGATGTGTCCTATCTTGATATCATTGTACTGGAATATCGACACGCGGTGTTTCGCCCAGGAAAAGATATAACAGTCATGACTTGTGCGTAACTTGGATTATAGTAAGAAAATGTTGCACAGGCACAGATCTCACTCTCTTGTCCTGGAACATCTGGATCCAGTGACAGGACAAAGTCAAGAAGACTTGAGATGATGCTGGATGCAGGAGTTGCCGGAGAAAAGGTTCTGTACTAGTTTCTAACAGCCTACGGGGCTCCAACTCCTGATTTTCTGTAATGATTTACTCCCTCAGCCTTCCCAATCCAATGGCACTCACAAGGTGATGGAGATGTTTAGCCCATAGCTAGGTCTACGGATCTCCAGATATCGATGACCATTGACTGGTTCTAGCTAGTTCATCTGCCCTTTGATGAGTCTTCTTCTTAGTCTTGCAGGGTGTCTACACACCCTCCTAACGAGGCCAAGAGCACGTGGGGGAGCCATTTTAGTCCCAAGGCACGCGACTATGAACAGGTAGTACTGGATACATGTTGCAAATAGCAGCAGAAGCTGACCTGACAAATTATGACTCTTAATAGTTATTTGAATCCCTTATTGTACTGACCTACAGATAATGTATCAACACGACCCGTGCGAAAGTTATTGATAATATCATAATACATCACTTTTCACCTCCAAAATCATCTATAGATAGGATAGGAGCCTGACGATGGGAGAAGTAACTCTCGAAACGTAACTCAGAAAAAGACTACGACTCAAGACATGATAAACATCTAACATCAATGGCATCAACTGAGTCGACAAGCGTTAGAATATTTAGACGATATATATGTTATCTGATTTTGTAGTCATTTCTGGCTCTGATGACGTAAAAAACCCCGGGGTTTCCTTCTTTACAGTTATTTAAAACTTTTCAAGGACACCAATCCTGGATGCTTAGTTGGCAGAGTAATACAAAGTCATTATATGTTGATCTGTCATCGTTACCTTGGCTCGCCCTTCAATATTTCCAACTCCAGTGCAAGACAAAAGTTACCTTTCCTAACATTGGACCACCTCTGAAAAAGTAAGAAATACGACATAGTCAAATCCGGGAGCACTATTCTGATCTGAGATAATAAACACATACGCATCATGGAGGTATATTTATCAACTTGAACTCTCCAAGCAGCCTGTGTAATACTAGGAAATGATCTGGGCCCATTCCACTACCAGAACCTTGCATTAGGTACCTCTACCCAATCCTGCTTAGGGACGTCATGGATGCTTGAAAGACATTGCACTATAGCTGTATACTGGAGTTTTTGTTCTGAGTCCAATATTTTAAGTTGGAAGGTAGATCTTCTCCAGTGACATTCAGAACCTCTACTTCTATATCTCTGCTTCTAAGGGCCTAAGATAATGCAAAAGAAGAGTTAATTTAGTGCCCACCACCATCTGGTCAACTACCATAACTCAACGATGTGCAAGTTATCAAAATATGAAATAGACAGATTTAGAGCTTACCGATTTATACACGTGTCTGAACCTTTACTTTTGAACAAATTAAGAAATGCCAAGCTTTCACCAGACATCTCATTCATCTACTCATGATTATACAATCAAGTCTAATAAACTAAATGTAGTCTCTTAATTGATACAAACATAAATTGCAAGTCATCAGTATATAAAGCCTGTTAATCAGACTCACATTAGTCATCTCTCAATAATTACCAATGCACTTACTCATTGATTCTATTCTGAATATTTCCCTGACTCAGACACGCGAGCATTTCTATAGAAACAGGTATGGTTGTTGTTAAACTTGGTCAGAGCACTATCTATAAAGACAGCCAGTTGTTCATGAAACATAAGAATCTACTTACACTTAGAAGCAAGCACATATCATACCCATACATTTCAAACTCACATGAGTTTGTCCGTTTGCAAATGCTCCTCATTCTCAGTCAATTCATCCTCAATCCCTTGATATCTTCCTTGCATTCCCTGCTTACACTAGCGTATGGAGACTAGCCTCAATGTCACGTAACTCCGTACATTGCTATGTATAGGAAAACAGAACAACGTATTAACAGTTTACAACAATGGGCCTGTCTTTCACTTGCTCCTATCATTTTTGAAGGACTTGTTCTTTGTCCAGCCATTCAAATGCATTTTCCACGTACGTTCTCACTGTATCCTCCCAGGATACCTTCTGACAGGCATATACGTTTTTCGAGATTCATATTGCATTTACTTAACTAGAATCATACCGTTGATGAGATCCATAGTTTGAACCGCTTTGCAAGTATGAAGATAACGGGTTCCTTGTCGACAAAGGGTCCATTGTTTTATCCAGTTGGTCTACTACCAATTTATTCATCTTGATTTTCTTTTCTTATTCTGTACATTTTGATAATCTTTGCCTCCTTGTATTCGTTCCTTTATCGTTGGTCTCTTGTCCCTCCATCAATCTTGTTTTTGGCAAGGTTTTCTGCGGTTGTATTTCCTCCTCTCAGTAATATCTTGACCCTTCACACTTTCTGCTATTCTCCTATGAAGGCTTGCTTTACATTCGTCTTGTAATTACTTCTTCTTGTCTTGCACTGATAAGTTACTTCATCTTGTCTTACACTGCTAAGTCACTTCTTCTTGTCTTACACCGCTAAGTCACTTCTTATTGTCTTATCAAGGACTTCTTCTTTCGCGAAATTACATGATTTGTAGCCCATAAAAGTAGAGGCAGCATTAAGAAGGTGATGTTGCTACTCAAAAGTCAAGAGTATGCCCAATTTCTTGCTTTCGGGAAATTTTTATCTTCTTTATTATCCCGTAAATAGGTTACACCATTGGTCCCGTAGAGAGTGACTGGTATGTTTTTTTACTGCTCCTCATTGACGACGAATTGCCTATTGAATCCATTTGTCCGAATCAACTGTACATGTGATACGCCCACTCCATAGTCGCTACTAACATATTCTTAAATGCAAAATACAGCGTAATTTGGATAAAAAGGTTTGCAAATATACCTAGGTTATCGATGTAAGGACAAGAATGATGCAATCCAACTGAACAAATACAGAAGATAACATATTCCAGCTGAGCAAAATAAGTATGTGATAACAATACACTACGACTTTTAAGATATCGTAACCTCAACAAGAAAGTGGAAGAGATGGGAGTGACGGAGTTGACGTAAGTCCAGATTATAGCTAGCTCTGTAAAAATTAGGGAAATAAACTATGTTGCAAACGAGCATGCACTCGATGTATAGCTTCAGTTATAATCTGTTCGTTGTACATGAAATCGCTCACGAAAAAGCGTTAACAGTGAGATATTATCTTGTTTTGACAGTTATCTCGATATACAAAAATGAAACAACAGATCGGTAAAGTCTGTAAAACGACTTCCTTATCACACTCGCAATCAGCAGCTACACCACGTAAAAAAATTATATGGATCACGCCTTTATGAAAAAGTTTGAACAAATTATTGGTGATACAGAATTTAATTATGATGGATAGATTAGTATACGTTTGTAGATTTGTTCTGGAAGCTTCTTGGTTTTACGGAGACTTGATAATCTTGAACGTAGCTTTCATTCAAGCAAGGCTGTCTTGTTAATCTAATCTGTTAATAGGGCCTCCACTTTTGTTTCTAACGACGATACTGGATCCGTTATCTGTACGTGCATTTGTATGTTTAGGTTATCCTTGAGTTTTTTCGGCGCTTGAAGGTGTTCCTTGTGCGTAGTGTATTCTTGCCTTCTACGAGTTACAATACAATAGGGGTGCTTTCAAATCGTCTACAGGTGTAGCTTTAAGTCGGTCTAGTTGGCTTTGTTTTTACTCGAATTCTGAAAGGAGCTTTTCGCTTGTGACTCGTTCGTGTGAAATTGCGAAGTTCGGTTATCTTGAAAGAACCTCTTTTTGAAAATCCCTCTTCAAGATCTGGAAGATTGGTGACATATCTATTGCAATCAATGTATGGACATCAGAATCTTTGTTCATGACTGAACTTGATTATCAAGTCTTAATAAAACCAAGGCGCGCCCGGAACACATTGACTAACCTCTACGTCCAAAGTGATGTTAACGCCAAAAAATGTACGGTCTCTCGAAGGTGCACAAGATGAACACTCCTTAGTCGGGACAATGTCGGTATCGTATAAACAAAAGTTAGCCAAATGGTTAACAGAAATATTCTATTCTGCGAATCATTACGTTACGAATGACGTGTTAAACTCGTTCATCTTCTCTGAAACTGTAGGGGATATTCCTTGCTGCACTAATAAAATGTTTATAAATTCATTTATTATGTAAAGCCTTTTTCAAGTGTACCATTAAATAAAATTATGAGTTACTGTTTGAACTAGTTTTTCCCTTCTGATGTGAACCTATCCCCTTCGGTGAGGCTACTGTTAATGAATTTATCGGCTTAGCTACCAAAGAAGTCCATTTCAGTTTTGTTTGCATCTTGCACAGGCATATTCATGGAGTGGCCTGGGCACTTACCAGACATATGCACGTTTCGGAATAATAGTAATAATTTTAAAATGTTAACAAAAAATGTCAAGTAAGTTAATTTTTTCTCAGCAAATTACAGGGACTGCCAATAACGCTAACTATTTACAACGTCTTATATTATTACAAATCTATTCAATCGAAATCAATACGTGACAAGAAAATCTTCATCTTTAAAGACCAGAAAGCTGAATATTGAAGGACAGGACGACTGTATTAAGGACAAGTTGTTAATGGTGCTACGCATGTCACCTACAAACCACTCTTATTGGTTGACAGCATTATGCAAATTTCCTATATTATCAGGTTTGATTTCTGTATACGAGAAGAAGAGTCATTCCCCAAAGTTGGTGACTGCACTTGTAATTGTTGTTATAGAATTTGCGGATAAAGGAATAAGAATCAGAGTTTCCAGTTGAGTTTAAGTATCCAAAGTATTTCGTGGATCGTATCTTCTTACTTTGGTGACTCCGACGTGGTGTTCCATTGGCTCTTGGTGAAGCTTCTTCGCTACTATAGCTGCCAACTCTCCTGACGTATGTTACTTGCAAGACCAAGTTTCAGCAATGAATGCCGCTACTGAAAGCAGCCAAGGGGCTGTTTTCCAATTGACAGCCTTTCATGATCTCAGCCACGAGGACATGTGTCTATGGATTGAGAAGCTTGAGCGGTGCTCTAAATTTTACCGAGGGAGTGCTAACAAGCGCCTTAGTGCTCTTCTATTACTTTTTGAGGGGCCAGCCCTAGCCTGGCTACAGATTCTGTGAAAAGTACAAAAGAGAATTGTCCAGATTTTCGGGCAGCATTAAGGATTTGCTTCGGGTCAAGTCAAAAGAGTTTCCATTTCCAACAAGAATTAAACTCTTATGCCAGGGTCACCAATGTAAATAGACGCGATCCACGAAATACATTGGAGACTTAAACTCGAAACTCTGATTCTTATTAAATTTTTTTCCTTAACTTTTACAACAACAATTACAAGCACTTCACGTGCTTCTACAGAAGTCATGCAAAATAATATCGCTAATTTGCATAACGCTGTCTACCAATAAGAACGTTCTATAGTTTACATGCGTAGAACCGTTAACAAAGCCACTGGAAATCAACAAACGCAATAACCACTCACTCTGAAATCAATTAATTGATTGCTGAAGTGATTTAATCTTTAAAATATAGCACCGAAATTAATACATTGCTGCAAGTCCGTAGCCAGGGCAGAACGGCTGGTATCACTAAGAGATGGGAGGAACATTTCAAAGACTTGTTTCAGAATCCATCAGTAGTAGATACAGCAATAGTAGAGAGTTTTCCGCAGTTTGAAGTGGTCCATGAACTGGGTAAAATACCATCTTTTCAAGAATTTGACGAGGCATTACACCAAATGAATAGAGGTAAAAAGACTGGGTTGGATGGCATACCTTCAGAAGTACTTCTGTATTGTGGGGATAAGATTAAGATGCTGCTATATGACATGATTGTATCGATCTGGAATGATGTACCTGTACCACAAGACTGGAAAGACGCAATTATGATCCCTCTGTACAAAGGGAAGTGTGGGAAAGATGGTTGCGACAATTATGGGGGTATATCATTGTTGGTGCATTGTGGAAAGATGTTTGCCAGAATTCTTCTAAATAGACTCTTAAAGCATATAAGTCCCCATATCACCCCAGAGTCGCAGTGCGGTTCACGAACTGTGCGGGGAACTGTTTGATATGGTCTTTGCTTCACGTCAAGTACAAGAAAAGTGCCTTGAGCAGCGCGTTGACTTGATTCAAGATTTCATTGATTTGAAAAAAGCTTTCGACAAGGTTAATAGGGACGCTCTGTGCAAAATTCTTGAAAAGCTAGGCTATCCACCAACATTTGTTGATAAATTTAAACAGCTGCATTGTGGTAGTAAAGCAAGAGTAAATGCACATGGTATTCTTTCAAATCCAGTTAATATTGATAATGATGTGAAGCAAGGAGATGTTCTTGCCCCTACTTTGTTTTCTTTTTATTTCTCTGTAGTTATGATGAAAGCTGTTGAAAATCGTGACTTAGGAGTCTTTGTGAGATTTAGAACAACGTGAAAGCTCTTTAATTTACGTAGACTTGATACAAAAAGTAAAACGTATGTGCAGAGGCGTCGCGATGGCATGTCTGGAGGGGGGGTGTAAGACTAAATTTACCTGAAAAATATTAGGGAAAAAAAAGAAACCAGTCACAAAAATGTTCAAAATTTACCTGAAATCAAATGGAGGAAGACTGCAATTTTACCTGAAATTATATGAAAATTCTCGTCAGGTGTTACACCCCACACCCCCCAGTCACTACGCCCCTGATCCTACCTCACCATACCGTGGCGCAGTACATATGATTCTCTACCAAGTCACCACGCTACGCTCTGTAATCGAGTATGGGACCACTTTGACAATTTGTATTCTTGCCTTCACTTTTAGCTCCAAGTTTCATCTCTGAGTTGAAAGAAGAGGAACTGGAAAAAATACCTGAGGAGGATCATTCAGGCGAAGGTTAGTGCAGAAGTTTTGGTATTGACACGTAGCTGTTATTTACCAAAACGATTCTTATGCTGAAGATGTTGAGATCCGAATCCGAAGGGGGAAGAAGGACCCTAGCCCTAACCACTAGCACGTTATTTCATACAGAATTTCCAGCTTTCGCACATGTATAAATGTGGGTTAGGCTTCTAACATGTCATATATATCCTTGTGGAGATCACTGGTTAGGATAACGAAGTTGTTAGGTAGAACTGCATGTATGTCAATGCTTGCATCGACAAGGCATTTATTGACGCATGAGACGTACTTTATTGTTATCCTACAATAGGCCCTCTGAAGCATAATGCCTGGACGATTATATTTTAAAGATAGCTAGCGTCAGCTAGTGACGTTTCATCAGATTTATAACTGCAGTTGCTACGGGGACTATCACTCAATGCTTAAACATAGGAACGTGAGATCATTAGGGGAGAAATAATTTAAAACCTTGAGAGCCTTGCTACTATGTTGCACCCTGCAATTCACAGGTTTTCAACTTGCGATGCCTACCTATGGAAACTGTGACCGAGTCAACATTGTCAAAGTTGTATAAAAAAGGTTATATGTAGAAAGGTGAGTTGTTCAGAGCAGTTGCTAGAATTCTTGTAATGGCTTTACTGACTTCTTACTTCCTACATAGTATTCCTTGAAGTCTGCATCTGATCATCAAAGAGTGATTGTTGCGATTGTGAATTGATTGATATTGTGAGTGTAACTTTAAGGCTCAGAGTTAGCTTGGACTCTCTCGATATTACATTAGATGTCTAGTTATTACAAGTATAGTAATTATGTAGATAGATGCTACAGCATGCAGTAAAATTATATTCTTGGACTCTCTCGATATGACCTTAGAGGCCTAGTTATTACAAGTATAGTAAACATGTAGATAGATGCCATAACATGCAGTAAAAGTATTTGCTTGAACTCTCTCGATATTACCTTAGAAGCCTAATTATTACAAGTATAGTAAACATGTAGATAGATGCCACAGCGTGCAGTAAAATTATTTGCTTTGACTGTCGCGATATTACCTTAGATGCCTAGTTGTTAGAAGTATAGCAAACATGTAGATAAATGCCATAACATGCAGTAAAATTATTTGCTTGAACTCTCTCGTTGTTACCTGAGAGGCCTAGTTATTATAAGTATAGCAAACATGTAGATAGATGACACAACATTCAATAAAGTCATTTTCTTGGACTCTTTCGATATTACCTTCGATGCCAAGTTATTACAAGTATGTTAAACGTGTAGAGAGATGCTAGAACATGGAGAAAAATTATTTGCTTGAACTCTTTCGATATTACCTTCGATACCTTGTTATTACAAGCATAGCAAACATGTAGATAGATGCCACAAGATGTAGTCAAGTATTTGCTCAATTTCTCTTCTTTCTACTTCCTTTCGTAGATGAAGAGCACAACACTGTTACAGATCAGATTATGAAGATCAATGACGGTAAGTAAATGGAGCAAGTAAATGATGTTGCTACTTAGTTATAGTGCCCTGTTCTTTTATTTCGTATCTGCAGCAAAAAGTTACTGTTTGGATTTCCCCTTTTCCAGAACCCTGTTACTTTTCAACATCATTATTTACTCGCCTGAATTAGTAAAGTATGAGGTCTGAACAAAACCTTAACATCGCGTTTGAACGGCTTCGATAGTAGAGCACTTAGAAGAATTGAAGGAATCCGATGGTGATAGCACATCAACAATAATAATAGCTACGTGACCGGACGCAACAACGTCCAGTCTCAATTTTAACCGCTCGAAGAAGGGTGCGATGGTATGGTGATATACTGCGCCTGCCTCCATGTTATCCATCCCGTGCTGTCCTGAATTTTAGTCCGTCTGCAGCAGGATGGAGACGCCCACGACGCGCACCTCGCACTCGATGGCTTGATGTCGTCGCCAAAGATCTGCTATCCTGTGGAGTGCCTCTACCTCAAACCGAGAAGCTCGTTGCCGATCGTCAGCACTGACGAGAACTTGTGTTTCAAGTTGGCTCTATGCACCGCACGGTGCTCGAGGATTAGTGAGTGAGTGAGTGCGGTCTTAATTGTCATCAATATTTTTAGGCTGCATCAATTGCTTGGACATGTATTTTCGATTTTTTATAAAATGTCTCTTACTTTTCAACCTTTCAAGATTCTCCTGATTCCTCTAACTGACATTTTTATAGATCATAGTAAAACAATAGTTCATGTTTAATTCTAACCAATGAAAGACTCGAGAATCGGTAAAACAGTTTTTATAAAGTACCATCAAAATTAAACAATTCTGCATTTCTTTGTATAAAATTTAAATGCTTCAAGTGCATTTATTTTGTTCCCACGTTTCTGCTTGTCAAATTGGATCGGAATAAAACATGAATTCACTTAAAGTGAAACAAAAAAATATATAATTTATTGTAGTTGATTTTGAAATTACTTCGAAAAAGGTTGGCGTGACTAGTTAAAATACTAGTCAACTTTGATGGAGAGAAAGAAAAACATTTCCACTTCATTTCAACCTTTTTATGTTTAATTCTCATTTATATTTCAAAATCAGTCCAAGAACCTGATTTCTTCGTAATACTATACAACGTGACTCGTGAAAACTTTGCTAGTCATGTTTTATTTTTTTATCATTTTGTAAACTTTATTATAGGGCACAAATAACGAGTGTGTCATATTGATTATTTGTTTCAGGTGTCGATGCACAGTTTTTTGGTGGAGATATGCTACCAGACAGTGTAGCTCTAAATGACGTGGAAAAAAGAAATGCTCTTCGAGATCCAAACAAACTTTGGCCGAATGGCATTATGTACTATGAGCTTGACAAGACCGTTTCAAGTAAGTTTTATATCATACTAATTTTTGGTGTCTGGCGGGTGATTCTAAAACATTTTTGGAGTTGCTTTCCTCCTCAGCCTGTGAGGGTAAACTGATGCCCACTAATAATACACTTCAGACTTAATAGAAGTATTTTACTGGCCAAACTTTAATCAAATTAGGAGTAATAAGGCATTTTGCCTAGAGTTATGATGGCATCAACACCTTTTTCAACTTTGGCAAAATATCCTTGTCTTTGTCTGCCGATCTGTAGCAACAGCAGATACCAAATACCAACATTTCAGAACCATACTTGCATAATTAACAAATAGAATCACTGGATTAATTTATTAACATGTTTTCTACTTTATCTATAAACTGTATGATGACCTTATAAAAAAATGAGTCATCGGGCTGAAATACTAGAAGCGTTTTGTTATAATGGCCATTTTAGGTATATAGTTTGCTACGTTTTCGAATTTACTAGGCTTAAAATGAGATGCCACTTTAAAACGTTTTACATTTTAATAGCCGATTACGAAATCTCAAAAAAAGAAGAGAATAGCTTGCCAAAATAACAAGCTTTAATAATTGTTGTCTACTTCGTGAATGTACGATAGTGAAAACGTAAGCAAAGACAAAAATCGTAGTTTTCTCGACTTCATATTGGTATTCTCAAAATCCTCTTGATCTAACAACTAGTTAAACGTAAACACAGATTATTTATACATTAACCTAACATTGTTATTCTTTCAATGTTTCTTCCATTATTGCTTTAAAATTTTGTTTACTTTATTTGATTTATTTTTAGGATAACGATTAACATTACATCATAAGTTGGCAACAAGTGTCGATAAACTTTTTTCGCAGTCCTGATTGAACGAGAAGGTATTTCAATGTCGCGATTTTTTTCTTATTTTTCTTAACAGAGAGTGACGAAAGGGTGATACGGACAGCTTTCGACGAATATCACAAGCACACGTGTCTTAAGATAAGGCACTATACAAAGAGCATGGGAAATATAAGAAGAGTGAAATTTTTTCAAGGAGGAGGGTAAGCTGATTTATTCGTTGTTATGGTAAATAGAAATTAAAAAGGATCATTTGTTGTTCATGGTAAATGTTGCTTCATTAGATCATCCGAAATTTTTCATATACAGCAAAAATTTTTAAAAATGAAATTTGACTCATAGTCTTTGGTTTCAAAGGAACTAATAGAAGTGCCATCTATTTTCGTAATTAGAGGACTGCATAAAAACGTAGTAACATACAAGCAGTTATTGAACATAAAAGCGAGGTAAAAGTATACAAGTTGCATGGAAACGAGGTTGCACATGGTGATGAATAAGTGGATGAAATTATCCTTTCCGCCAGAATTGTCTACCAGTTGTGAAGACGACTGTCAAAACAGTAATAGATGCTTCATGCCTGTGTATCACGAGAACATCAGTACTTGAAATCGAGAAAGGTGTCCTCTTTTCGAGACATTAGTCTCCATGAACAAAAAAGATACATATAGCATGAAAACGTTCGCGGTTTGTTGGGCCAATAATGTTAGAATAAGTACATTATTCAGAGAGGAAATTTTTAGAAGAAATAGTCACAGTCTGATCTATTTCTTCTTAAGAGAACAATGTTGTAGTGTAGCGCAGTGTAGTATGAAGAAAGCACGCAGTATGTACGATATACTGACACAGAACCAACTTCTTTGACAATGCGAACATATTTATACAGGAGGTCACGTGACATGATGACTAACTACAGAAACTAATTACCAGGCTACTACAAATGTGAAGGCGTGATGACGTTCAAGAAGTAATAAAGCATAAAAATGACGTAATAGCAAGAAAGTGACGTGAACAAAGGATAACACATGCTGATAAGTAATACTGTAAAACCCATTAGAGTTTCTGAAAAATAATTATTTGAGTACCTCGACGCAAATTCGACACAGAAGGAAGCTAATGTCAATTTACATGGCCTTGAGTCAGTCATTCTCATTTCAGAAGAACATTTATAGAGAGTACTGTAAGCAAGGAACTGTTAGAGTAGGGGCAGGGGCAAAAGCAAATTCCCTTAGAAGTGCTTTGCGATTGTTCATGTGCTCAGGAATAAGTGGTGAAATTGGCATAAACATCTAATAAGAACTCAAATACAAATACAAAAAAAATTGTTTTGTCTTTACTGACAATCTTCGACAGAATATAATGGGTAACTAACCTCCGTTTCGGCTCTAAATTTTCTTCGAACAGAAATTACTCAAGAAAAGATCCGTGGA
>JAAAKL020011569.1:0-13573 GCA_010016065.2 Carybdea cf. marsupialis auct. non (Linnaeus, 1758) | reverse complement strand
CACAGTCTGGGTTTTCAAGCAAGTGCTGCCCTATGGCAGAGTCACATTGCTTAGTGGTGTTTTTAGATTTTGAAACCTGATTTTGAAACTTGGAATTGAGATTGAGCAGCAGGGATTGTAAATCAGACGTGGAATGCTAGTTTACCCGATAACTTAACTTTTTATTGTTTGTTAACAAACTATTTGAATATTTGAAGCAACTTTTAATTGATGCAAAATATCAGCAAAATCTTTATCTGTAGCAAATGCAATGTAAGGAGAAGGGGCTTTACGGCAAAATTTCTTGAACTGTAACCCAAAATAGCTTCCCTTAAAATAATTGAACTAGAAGAATTGTGGTGGTATTCTCAATATCATATCGAGTAGAAAAATCTATGGGAAAAACGTCAGACTCTACTACAGGCTACGTTTACCAATTGATATTTATGCATCGGAATTTTAGACTTGGAAGATCAAAGATTGGCGTAAGCTTGTGGTTTTCAAAATTTATTGCCGTAGACCCATGCTTTGAAAGACACACCGCGGTTATTGTAGACTGTAAGGTGTTCGAGAACAGCTTGATGTAGCTAGAAACATTGTTGATATCATACAGCAGTGAATTCCAAATTTGGACACATTGAGTGGAAATCAATCAATCAGCTGCCTCTCCTCTTTTTCATCCATTTGAATCTATCAATCCAATTGATCAAAAAGAATAGGCGGAATCAACGACGACTTGTTTGACAATGCCTTACCAAAGTTTCCTATTCTTTGCCAAAAAATCAAAACACTGTCAATTCAAGCCGCCAATTTCAACTAACCATTCCGCCAATTTTTACAGCGCACAAAAAGCAGTTCTTAAGTAAACGACTACGAGGAATGTTCCGAAAACGAGTTTGAGCAGATTTGTCAAGACATACAGGACCGGATCATAAGTATTGAGCGGAATGCTACCAATAGAGGCCGACAGAAAAAACTTGTGGGGGGCAAATGTGGATGTGGATGTATCTACAAATATCTTGTAAAGAAAATGAGTTTAAGTGAAGCTAATTCATTGGGCACAAGTTTATCTTTCCCACTTGAGTAAATTTCTATTAACTTTTTGTTAATTCTGTATTTACTTCATACTTCATATAAGGAAATTATTGCAGTAAAACGAAATTTTTTCCGACCCTGTACTATAAAGGGGATAACATTACCGGTATACTACAAATAACAATAGTGTTCGATGATTTAAAACAAGAGACTACCTTAAATGATAAGATACGAGTAGATCGTCCCTTATCTAGCAACACGTGTTGTCAGTTGCACGAAACGGTGTGCCCTCGTCTTTCGTTTTTGTTCTGTGGCGGACAAATTAATTTCAAACGCTTCCCAATCACGATAATTTAGGGTAGTGGGTTATTGCAACATAGATGTACATTAAATAGGTTGTCCATCCAAACAGTAAAAGCACCCAACAAAGGACAAAGAATAGAAGGGGGGACAGATTAGTGAAAATTCCCATGATGGTTCTTTCGAAAAAGGGAGGTCAAGTAGCACCAGGTAATACCAAACCTAAAGGTGTGGAAAGCAGAGAGATATTGGTTTACAATAGAGAAGAGAAAGAGAAAAGAAAGAAAATAAGAAAATAAGAGAAAAAGACCTTGTAGTTGGGCGTAACAAATTTTTTGGTCAAATTATGATGTTGCCTGTTGATTACCAATCCCGACGAGAATCATACTGTGTCACCATAGTCCTAAATAAACTTCTGTCTAACATGATTGTAGTAACCTACTCTTAAATTTAATATTGAATATAATCAGAGCAAATGATCAAATGCTGTGAAATGGAAGAAAACTGCCATTCCAGTATTTTCTTCTAAATTAGAGTCACAACTTTGTCAAAGAAAATTTGGCATAGCGGAATGTCTAATGTTGTTATCTTCATGACTGCTGTAAACACTGTCCTGGTCTTCTGCAGCAGCACTGTCATTTTTAATATCGTCTGCAGCATAACTATCAATATTCTTATCTTAATCTTCATCAGACTCACTATCATCAGTGGTCACTGCACGATCAGTGTCGTAGGTATCATCATCATCATCATCATCACTATTATCATCAAAGTTGTCATCATGATCATCTATATCATCATGTTGACGATCATCTTCATCACAATTATCATCATCATAAATATCATGGATATCATTATTGTCATCATAATCAGTTTTGTTATCAGATTTAGTATCACCATTACTATCATTGTAAAGATAGTCACCATCATAATCATAATCATAATCATAATCATAATCATAATCATCATCATCATCATCATCATCATCATCATCATCATTACCATCGTTATGATCATCATCTTTTTGATTCTAGCTATTGAGATCATTATCACCATAATCGTTATCATCATAATAAACTTTATTCTTACCATCTTCCTCGTCATCATTGCTATCCTCATCTTTTCTTTAAGAAAATAAAAGCAATTGCAACCATAGTTATTCCCATGATGATAATAACCATCATCATGAATGCCAAAACTTTTTTGGGGAAAGCATAGTTGGAACAGCATTAATACAATAGAAATAGTGCAGCAGGACGAGGAAAAGGACAAAGAAAAGCTTGATAATCAGTTTACTTTAACTTGAAAAAAGATTAAATAGCATCATCCGTGAAATCGTACTTATGAATAGTTCTCCATTTCTAGGTAAAATATCTCGATTCAATCTTTTCAGTCTCAAAGCAATGCACACACGTTTAAGTATACATGTAGGTCAGAACAAACAGTTAAATTAGTGATTTACAGATGAATATGCACGCCTATATAATATTTATAGAAGTAATTGCTTTTTGCTCCGTTGTTGAAATGATTGGTACAACAAGACACAGTCAAACTCGTGCTGCGCATTTGAAATAAAAAAAACTCATTAAAATGTAAAAATTGCGTTAGGTACCTGGTAAGGTTAAGTAATCAGAATCGGGTAGCCGGAAAATGTGATTGATGTCATCATTTTCAGTAACGTTCCAAAGTTTTCGTCTGATCTAAAATGCCAACCAATTAGGAGCCCAGTTTTTCTACTACTACCGTCGGTTTGAAATGTTCCATTAAAATTTGGAAAGAGGATTTAAACAGCCGTGAATACCTGCAAAACTAACTTTGTATCCCGCGAAAAGAGACTCACAACTTGCCAGAAATCGATTGAAAACCTTTAAGGTATTAGCAAAGATGCGTTCTCTATTTCATTGTGGCTCTCTGGAAGACGCATTTACCAAAACAGAAAGGCACGTATTTTTCGGCAAAAATAATTTGTCTACAACTAACGCGTGTTCAATAACATTAGTGACAGAAAATATGTCAATCTTGTTGTTTTTGCAAAATCTCCTAATCCTCTCATTTTCTATATATTCTACGTGAAATTGTTCTGTCTCTACTCCAGAGGATTTCTGTGACCAGTGTCTGGCAAAAACATTTAGCATCTATATTTCTATATCTATATAAGTATAAGAGACTTTGAAACTTTCATTGAGCTTTTGGCAGATAGATGAGGCGGATGGCAGTCCTTCTATGGTCAAGCCACATGGCACAGAGGGGCTGGTCTCTAAATCGCCTCGAGCTGGATGTCGATGTTCACCGGTGGATGACGGGGAGCTATTGTGACAGCTAGAGAAAACTGACTATGTCATCACTGGGTCACCATAGCTTATTTGGTAAAACAGCACGGCACGATTCCGTGGGTACCAGGTTCGAGAATTTTAGTGATCTTCACTTTCTCCAGTATCCCTTCAAATCCGACACAGTATAAATACACATATACATATACATATATATATGTATATATATATACACACACGTATACCAACAAGTATTGATACCGTTGCTAGAGTGCTCAATACAACAGGGCAAAGCCTAATACTACAAAGCAGTGGTAAAATAGGGAATGCGAAATACCGCAGCTACCTTAGGTTTAACGTCCCGTCTGCTGACGTTCCTCAGACTGAGAAAGAAAATTCTTCAATTGCACTTCTATTTATGATCTACCTTCCCATTCAATTACGAAGTCGTGTTATTTGTCCTTGTTTTTATTGGCAACATAAGAATTCCTAAGTATAAATATATATATATATATATTGTACTTCTATCTATACACATTTCTATCTACGTGTTAACTATTAATATTATAATGATTATTATTATTTATCATATGTTCATGTGTATTTGCATCATCTCACTCTGTACAGAAAATAAGTAAAAGAGAAAGCAGGACACTGTGTATTTTCAGCATTACTATACAGCTTACGATATGAAGCTTCTGTTGAGGGTACAATGTGGTCTACATCGATGAACAGCATGTACTGAACAACTTTTTTGTCAAGATTGGATGCTGTTGTGCCTCCTGTTTTTAATCAAATAGACTTTCCCCCTCGTACGTGCACCTACTTCTATCACTAGACATAATGCTAGTTTACAGTGTAGTATAGATGCCTTATTTTCTAATTGTGTCAAAAATCAGAAAGATCTTGTAAATTTCATCTGGCTTCATGTACCTTGAATCTTCAGTATTTCTTTTGCAAGCCTTATAATGATGTCCTAATTCCTTGCTCTACCACTTTGTCAGTAGTACTCGATAAGCAGTATTGGAGTAAGGTATTGACAAGTTTAAAAAGATCAGAAAAATAACGAATGGATTTTTAATTTGATTTAATTTGATAAACACAGTACATTGATTGTTCGGACGTAGGTCTACGGGATGATGAGTCCTTAAACTCAAATAACGCTTAACATTCAACGTTCGCTCCTGTAATTTTCAAGAAGAGTGATGATTTTTGGCCACTCACCAAAATCTATGACAGAGAAGAAGGCGAATGCTTCATGCCCGCAAGGCCCTTGTGAAGGATCAGCTAGTAACTGTAAGTAATTGTCAGTAATTTTCAAGAAGAGTGATGATTTTTGGCCACTCACCAAAATCTATGACAGAGAAGAAGGCGAATGCTTCATGCGCGCAAGGCCCTTGTGAAAGATCAGCTAGTAACTGTAAGTAATTTTCAGTAATTGTCAAGGAGAAGAGTGATGATTTTTGTCCACTCACAGATATTTATGACAGAGAAGAACGCAGACGCTTCATGCGCGCAAGGCCCTTGTGAAAGATCAGCTATGTTCCATTCCACGACCAACTGAATTCGGACCCATGGCTTACATCGAAGTGTCGTCAAATTCGGTGGAGTTTCCTTATTTACACAACCTATTATTTGTTTACTTATTCAAGTCATAAGTCAGACACATCACTGTCGAATACTGTGAGACTTGTAACGTTGAATTATTCCATATTTCTGTATAGGGGCCTGTATATTCATCGGCATTCCCATTTATTTTGATGCAAGACATAGATCGTGTCGCCCATTGAGTATGCAAAGTTGAAAGGCCTTCGTTCTTTATGGCTGGCCAAGTCCATTCGAAGTCCAAACGCAGCCCTGTTGCTAATACTTTCCATACATTAGTAGTTAACCGTGGGTATCGCTACACACATTTTTACACGTCAAGTGTCCTATTATTTTATGGTTGAGCAAGTATACTTCTGTCGGTAACACTTTACCGTCTTCCACAGGCAATGTAGAAACAGCAGAGCCATATGTCAATGCTTCTGTATTGCTCTTGATCAACAGGCAGATCTACAATTGTAACAAGATTAAAATGCCATGAGTAGAATAACTACTTCTAATTTCACGGAAGACGGCGCACTACTGCATCCGACGAGCTAGGTTGATGCCCCTCTTTACGAAAGAGAGTGCTATTGACTTTTTAATAACCCTTCGTTAAAGAGATTGTTTATACAATGTACCTGGCTTTTAAACAAAACCACCATGTGTCAACTGATAGTCATTTGCTAAATTTGTCAACAGCACGAAAATCAACAATAGATTAGCCAGGCTTTGTACTGCTTGATATTTCATTTATATAGAGAGAGCTTCTTGCAAACTCTAAAACAGTTGCAATATAAAATCAGCTCTGTAAGACACATTTGATATCGCAAATCAAATACAATCCGAACTTGTCAATACTGTGAAAAACATGCCTTCCGTATGCTTGTGAGATGGCCGAAATGTTAACATCAACAATAAACTACTTTTTTATTGGACAGTGGTTAGCTTTGTCGGATTTATTTTCAATCAAGGGTAATGCGATGTTGCGGAAAGCTTCATTTCCTGATGCAGCGGCTAAAGCAGTGTGGCTTTATTTGTTCAGCACCCATTGTGGCTGATTCAAACAAAGTTCACAAAGTTTGAAATACTTGATCACTGAAACCCACCTCAAATTCCTCGATAATCGGTCTGCATCACAGTTCTCATTTTTCTCATCACAAAAGACAATTCTTCCTCGGACAAAAAATAGAATTCTTACCCTCGCAGTACTTCGCCTATGTTATCTCTACAAGAAGAAACTGGTCGTCGTTGATAATGGAATTTGATAATTTGGGCAGGTGAAATGGTTTGAATAATGTGGTTGCACTCAAACAGAGCTCGGAACCTGCGAAAATAGTTGAATGTAATCGGCCTTTTATCTATTCTATGAGGAGAGGCAGCGGGTTACAAATTACGACCAATTGGTTTGAGGTAGCTGGTAAAACTTCCACCTGCCTCTCAGTTAACGCTTATGCATCACTGAATGTAGAGGGCTGAATCGAAACGCGAGATATTCTGTGATTTGCCGATAACCTATGCTGATCCTGCTTTAGCAATCTGATCATAAATTTTCAGTTCAAAAAAACTGATATCTTTTATCGGGGAGTCATCGCTCAGAGGCATTCGCGCCGGGTAAGTTCCATTGTGTGTATCAATATCATCTCTTGAAATCTCATCCCTTATTCTGCTCTGCTTGTTCCGTGAATACAGCCTCGCTATTTAATATTTGGCGGGAAATCAGGTTTATTCTGAATGGACCAATTGGGTCATTAGTCTTGACTGGGACGACCAATGGGCTGCTCTGATGATCACATGCTCACAGAAAAATCAACTTCTCAGTGAGGCAACAACAATGGAAACATGTGTATAGTTTTTAGATCATTAGTGCGTTTCATTCGGATCGACATTATCCTAACAATCGCAGAATACGCTGCGGTTTCAGCGCGCGCGCTTTGTTTCTGTTGTGTCAGACTGATCGGAATTAAACACCAAGCTCATTTGTCCATGTAGCATTGATGACTTACACTGAGTTTTAAAATTTTATCTTGCAGAACATTTAACAAGTGTAACATCTTTTAAGTGCCACTTTACGCTTCGAAAATGGTGATCGACGACATGTCCGCATCGGAGTATTTGAACCAGTTACTCCAAGACAAAACGACTATTTCCAAGATGCCTAAGATATTTGTTCACGCTGAGAGATTACTAGACGAGGGTAAGTATTCCGATTTGTTTTCACAGTTTATTTATCTAGTTGCCCTTTGCCTTAGTAGATTTGATTCTCTTGGTAACCCGACAATCCATTGCTAGGGACGGCAGTGACAGACATCTTTCTAATTTTGTTTGCCTTAGTTCATCTGTTACTTTCACGCTCAATATATAAGGGGATGGGGTATTCACAACATTATGCAGAAGAGAATATTGATGAAATATCACAAGATAAAGATCAGAGCGTAGGCAAGTAAACTTTTAATTCAAATCAAATCATGCATGCCTGGTTCCTTTCATTTTGAATTCAGTTATGGCGGTGGTAAACGAAAACAATTTGACAATGTTTGTAATGTTTTGAAAATCTCACCTGCAGTTATCGAATTTACTTTTGGAAGGAGTTTGGTAATTACCAGAATTCCGCCTGCCTATGTACCATTTCAAGGTTGGATTTAATCCTATGGTAGACCAAGACTTCTGTAGCTTCTACAATCCATGTCGCGATCGAAGTTGAACTTGTAAATTTGAAATTTAAGCACTAAACAGAGCACCCATACCGTATTCGTATTTCTGACGTAAAGTATCACTGCTTTTTTACGATCAGAAATTTATTTTGGGGGAACTCTGATATATGTTGTAGATTCTTCTATGTTTTTCAAGTTCTTAAAGTATAGCCCTGGGGTTAGATACCTGTTAGTGAATGTAAAGTGGATACATTGAACCTGAATGTAAACCTCGATGATAGTTGCCTTAAAATGTTTCCGAAATGATCATGAATTGAAATTGTTACTTGTTCCGTCAACACGATCATGGCATAGATAGTAGGGGTAATCGCAGCATCAAAGGTTTCCACTTCTCCTCTCGTTGCTGTAGATACTGTCATTTATTATGGCGACTAGAAGCTGGAAAATGGCCTGGACCGTGATTAAAATATATTGTACCTAGCCTAGGAAGTTTTTTATATGTTTAATAGGCTAATGGAAGAGCAGATGAAGCACGATCAGTGTTGCCATAGCAGGTTATTGTCTGGGGTTTAACTTTTAACGCGAGACTCAAGAGAGAAGCCAAGCAATTCATCGTAACAGTGCCTCTTATTTGTTGCCATCACTCCTTATTTAGAATGTAGCTGCTTTCTGGTTCGCTTCTTTGATTTGAAGTTCAGCTAGTAGGAGATCAATTATTGATAGTTTGCCTTTCCTTTCATTGTGAAACAACATTTACGTTCTTTTAGATAAACAGAAACATTTCAATTTGAACATCATGACTGTGGTTTTTCAGAAGCTTAGAGACCGGTCTAATGTTTTTAAAGAGCTATTAGTGGTTTTCTGCTGTTTTTAGACGTTTCCATTGTGACAGGTGAATTTGAACTTGCTGGTCGCCCGTTTACGTCTGCAAACTGAGATTGCCAAAATCTGTTTTCATGTCATATTGCTTGGTGAAAAAAATTATTTTCCAACTACGGAGAGGAGCCCCAACCCATTTTCATATTGCTCAGTCAAAGTTGTGAAGGGGAAGCTCTTGGGGCTAGCACTCTTTGATTCTCAGTTTGAAAAGCTAAGTCAGACAGTGATTTGCCTGTTCATGTGCTTTCGCTGACGGCTGGAGATTTTCATAAATCCACCGGAGAAGCGGATATGGAAGGATTGAACAATGGTCTAACTGTGTGAAATTGTAGGTGAAGGGGTTGAGGGCCGCTGCAGCAAAATTCAATGGCTTGACTTTGAATGGTCAGATGTAAGATGTCAGGATCTAGCTTTTCCAGGTACCTTTCCTCACAGGGAGAATGGAAAGGGTCATTATAAGGCCATTAACTTTTTTAACAAGCTTTGTAAGTTTCATTTAGCTTTGTTTCCATAAATACTAGTCAGCACATAGTTATCCACACCAAATTTTTTTATAATCAAAAGAGTATCTTGAGACTTTTATATGCATAAGGAAATCAGTTCTTTTGATTTAATTAGCAAAGTTTAGTTATTGATGAGAAAAGCAATCATGCCATTGCTTTAATACAAAGAAAATACATAAAACATATGGGATTTACTAACTTGCCACTTAAATTGAAACCCTATATTAGTCATGCAAAAGAGCTAACATAGAATGATTATTATCTTCCATCAATTATATGCATTATATATATATATATATATATTGTGTGTATATATATGTAGTAAATACACAGAAAAATACATGTGTACATGTAAACATTTAAGTAAGCATTAATGTTTTGAGTGTAGAATACAAGACTGTGGAGCAATATAGAAACAATAAAAGAGACAAACAATGTTATTTAGCAGATACAGATTGATGTTAAATTCTCTGTCTCTTCCAATGTTTGTATCCCTGCTTATTTCAGGTATATAACTATATATATATATGATTACATTATATAACTATATTTATACTTGTGAGTATATGTATTTATTGATACTTGTATATAAATATATGATTATATTATATAACACTCTATATGATTACATTATGTGCAGATAAGTTCAAAATTGGTATGTGAATTGAACTTTTATTGGCACATTGTGACTATCATACACAGAAAAAATTATAATGGTAGACATTTTTTGTCATTTGATAAAGTTAATGAGTTTGCATGTATATTATGGGAGAGATTCAGGTTTGAATTTCTCCAACAGATATTCATATTTGTTGGTATGAAAATGTTGATTAAAGCATGTGTTTTGTGTACCTGCAAGCAGTGCTTGAAAGAGGAGCAAAATTCTGGAACCTAGCAAAAGCAAAATATACTATTGTTTGTATATACATTTGTGTAAGTAGACTAAATTTGTAAGCATGTGCCATCTGGTATCAGAGTGCTCAATACAGTAATGTATAGATATCAATAGAAGTAGACTGAGAAAAAGGTGTAGATATTGACTTTTCCACATGGCTTGAGATCAACTATTGGGACGTTTCTCACAAACATGACTGCCTCAGGTATTTTATCAAACAGTGCAACAGTTCAGTCAAATATTTGGAAGGCCAATCAAAACTCACTTATTACTTAAGCTTTTTTGTTTCATTGTAGAGCTTTACCAGTGCAATTCCCACATATTAGTACAACATTAGCTAAATTACAGGAATCAGGGTGTTCATATGTGCTCAGGAAAAATTATGATTGTCTATACCAATTGTGGGATTAGAGCTGGGGCCTCTCAAACCAAACATATATGCTTGCAAAGGATACTACTAGTTACTGTAGCAATGACTTGAAGGTTGTTTGCAGTAGCTAGATTATATGCACAAACTATAGGTTGTTAAGGTCAGATATTAAAACCAACAACAGACTGAAGGAGTATGAAACAACTAAGCATTGTCCAGATACTGGTTTTCCAAAGACAGGCTGGCAGTGGCACACTTTTAGCATAACTACATAAACAATCTGCACTATATTATATTTTCAAGTGACAATATTTTTTTTTCTAAATTGTTGATATTTTTTTATCTTTTCCTTCTAAACACCAAACTATCAGCTGGTAAAAAGTTTATAAATGCCATTTTTATCTCAATTCCATGCACTTGGTATATAGTTGCTAGGAACTGGTAGTATTCTAGTGAATAAACTTGCTATATACACCACAAGGCTCAATGCATTGCCCTTTGTTTTGGGGAGAACCTGAACGGTATAATAGATTTACCAACATTGACTAATAACAGTACAGTTGTTTCAAATTAGCAACCTTTATCATTACCCATACCTTTTTTGAGGAAAATTGCATGATGCTCTGATAGAAATATACAATTCATCCTGTATAAGAGCATTGTTTAAATAAATATTAATTTTTTTCTATTTGGTAAAGAGGATGTCAAGCCAACTATGTTGACATAGAAGCACTGCAATACAACCAATCATAATAGTTCCTGTTTCTCATTTTTTATTTCTTTGTATTTATCATACAGAGTGGTTGGAACTTTGTTATAAAATATGTGCATTTTATATTTTATCTGAAGTTGTCTAAGGGTTATAGTTGAAAGTTTAAGGAGAGCAGGGCATTTTGGATGTGTTGTAAACTGTTCATGGAAGTATTTTTAAAATTTGCAACTTACACTAAATTAAGAGACTACTCTTGATCAATTTTCAAACCCATTTTTGTTTTGAGGATCTGTTCCTATTTTATTTGATGCTTATTTTCTTAGTCAAGTGCTCTTTAACTTCTTTCCGGCATATTTTGTCATTGTTTGTCATAGTATAGGTGATGGTTGCTAGCATACATATCTTCTGATGTAGCTGCTCTAATTTGCTGTTTCTGAAGCAAAACTGTCAAGTATAAACCTAAATTTACTAGCATGCTCTTCATTGCAATCACTACACTCTGGCTAGACTAAGCCAAATACAATTTGTTTGTGTGTATTGATCAGATTACATGAAATCAGTTTAGTTAGAAGGCAGATCACCATGTTCATATCACAATTATATTGTGTCAAGATGTTATTAGATTGAAAAACTGATATTCTAAAATCTGAAAATATTAGTGGTGCTACATTATTATGCCATCTCTCTGTAACTTATATGTAGGGTATATGCTTATCATATATGGAACACACATCAAGATCGATTGTACTTATAGATATCTGTATTATGCATATACTTGTATTTCAAGAGCCAAAGTGTAAAGTATTTGTTAGCAATTATTTTGTCTGGGCAGGCCAGCTTGTATATTGGTGGGGGTACCTGTAGTGAGCCATTTAAATGTTTTCAACCTTGGGATCACCACCCACTTTTCCATGGAGTTCAAGATCTTTGTTTAGCAGACCAACGTATTTCCTCATTTGTTACATACATATACTTTATTAAAAACTGTGGAAGGGTTTCTCAGCCAAATGTAGCTGCTCATAAGGGGTTCTTAACAAACTATTTGAAAACACTTAAGCTGGCAAGGTGCTGCTATGAGTACTTTCATTAAGAAAGTTTACAAAATATCTACATGACATATATGTAAAGCATTTTGTATCACATACATGAGAGTCACATGTCACACAGACCACACATAAGAATCTGTCTCCAGCATTGATAATGAATGCTATCAAAAGAAAATTTCACGGTCACACACACACATTGTTACAATATTATATTACGATACACGAAACTCAGAGTAGTGAATTTCCAAATATCTTCCATTAGTGTCTCTTTCTATACTGCTCTGCATTTATGCATCATGCACTCCCGTATGTTCAGATAATCGCCCTGATTATAGTTACCTATGTATGTATGTATGTATGTATGTATGTATGTATGTATCAATGTATGTATGTATGTATGTATGTATGTATGTATGTATGTATGTATGTATGTATGTATCTACGTACGTACATACATGGTTACAAGCTCCTTGTGTAAACATTCTTGGTCAAAAAATTGTACTGCTTAAATTTTGTCTCTTCTTTTTTCCCCAGAAATTAATAGGGTACGAAATGACCTATTTAGTCCTTCAAGTTTCCTAATGTCCTTACCTCCTCCAAGTGGAAATGTGGTTAAATTAACAGAAAAGATTTATGCACCAGTAAAAGAATATCCCAAGGTATGCTAGCTTGTTTCTTCTGACACATGTACATTTGTTTGACTATTATTGTGAACTAGGAGTTTTCTGTAGTTTAAGTGTCTTCATCATCTGCAAAATGCTACACAAAGTTTTGCTGGTGGAAGAAGATATATAGTAATATAGAGAAAGATTATGGAATGCATGATCATGTGTTCTAATAGGCTAGTAAGGACAAAGCTCAAATTAATAACATTTACATATAAATCTGTATAAAAATCATATAGCTATAGTGGTTTGTTGTTTTTGGTCGCATATATCTTTTGCTACATTGCGCTAGAGTTTACTTCAGCCTATTGTTTCTTAATTGCCAGTAAATTGTATCTGTGCAGACTTTTAGAGAATGTACTGAACCCCAAAATCTACTAAATATCATAGAACTCTCAGGGCTTCATCAGATGTGAATCAGTACTCAACAGGTTTTGCCATATAACTAATAGATTGCAAATTCCTGTCAGAAAAAGCAGATGATGGTGGTTTGTGTTTATGTTGGAAGATTTATGTCATTTGTGGTGATACAGAAAAGAAAGAATCTGTCCCAATGACAATCACAGCCAGTCCACCTTTTGAATGTTCAATGTGCTATGAAAGGTGTTATGTTGAAAGTCGGCAAAAGAACGAAAGAAATAACTGTTGAATATTAGTTCTGTAATAAACGTCTCTATTCGT
>JAAAKL020011568.1:0-13573 GCA_010016065.2 Carybdea cf. marsupialis auct. non (Linnaeus, 1758) | reverse complement strand
CACACCTCTACGATGTGCAGCAGGGCATAGGTCCACCTTTACTATCATAAAAGTTAGTCCATTAAAGCTAGGAATCATTTTGCTGTCATCAATCTGTCATTTTAAAACAGTGGGAGATTCTTTATACTATTACTTTCTTCAAATGTCATAGCCATATTATATAACATTTTAACGAAGGATATTCTGTCAAAGGCTAAATATTCATTTCATGACCATGTACTTAAGTAAGTAAAGCATGAAGTATTGAAATAAATAAACACGATGAAAATGTTTTCAATTTAATGAAATTTCTTATTATACCCATATGTTACATCAGAGGTTATGAATGTCTGGTGTAATAAATGGGTACAACAATAAGAAACTTTTATGAATTTCATGATCTCTGGTTACACACTTCCCATGTTAAATCTTCTGTGATATGTGGTGCCAAAGAAAACAGTGCTAATTTTTGCATACGATTTTTCACAACTAAATATTGAAGCAAATCATATGAGGTGGAGGTAGGTTTTGTTGCATTAACATGATAGAGATTGTTTGATGAGATGATAGTACACTAGCATCAATTATCGGATGTAGATATGCTATTTAATTCCGATATCTTCCCAATGTTTTCCAAATAACAAATCAAAGATTCTGCAAGTGATAAACATAAGCTGAAGTTGGGAAGACTAGACGAGCTGATTATAATTCAATTGATATTCATATCTGGCGACGGATAAGAGTCTTTTTGTTTTCAAGTTTTAATAAGAATCTAGTCTGAAAGCCATTTCCTTCAAACATTTTAATTAAAAGATAACAAAGTTGATCCGTTCTTAAAGATGTAAAGCTTACACAAGAACTAGAAGCTTTGTCAAAAGTACAATGAAAATCAATTTTGTCTGCAGGGTGCCTCCGTGCAGATTGTGTGGTACATTCTTCACGCTACTGTGGCCAATGAGTGTAACAATAAGCAAAGGAACGGTCTAAGTCACTTTGCTTGATCTCTTACATCAAATTACAGTCGCCGTCAGTTGATTCGCTGATATCAGGGGTTTTGTCTAAGGGAAGGACTGTTGCTTCCAAGTTTTGCTTGGTGTGAGTAATACTTTTGGAGGGCAAAGCTAAGAAGTTATTTTTAAAACAGAAGAGAGAGTCTCTTGTTTAAGCCAACCAACCCTACATATGTGGGAGGAAGCGGCTGTCTAGTGTCTGTGAAGCTTCACTGCAAACCAACTAAACAAATTACAAACCTATATCCTATAGCGGCTTTTAGCCATGATATGCGGTGAGTCATCACTACAACCCCTCTTCAACTTCTGGAGAAGATCGCTTTCACTCCGATTTCCTACGTCTCACTGTGATTTTCATAGTGCCGTAAGAAATATCCACTTTTGCGGTAAAGGATCACTCTCCAAGAAGCATGATGCTCCAGTTGACCAAATGTTTCGAAATGTATATAAGATAAATGTGAAAGTAAAATTGCATCGATGAAAAAATCACAGAAGTATGAATCCTTGCAAATGACATTAAGATAAACGAAAAGGTGTTTACTGATGATATGTTGTTTACGTGGATGTAGAGGGTAGCCGCAAGTGTCAGCAAGGTTGTTCTTTAAGGCATATCTCTTGTGCCTATCTATGTGGTTGTGAACCAAGAAACATTGAGTAAATATTTAAGACTGACATCATTGATTTGTGGGAGTAATTGAGGCCGAGCGAACGAAAACTAGGATGAAAACGAGATTTCGAGCCACTGATACTATGTACGAACACTTGAGTTACCAGTGTCCTTACTTTCATGTAGATCAAATTATTTCTGCCTGATGTACGTTGGTGAATTAACTGGAGGAAAAAGATCCTTTACTATCATTTTCTAACTTGACGGCTTTCTAGATGATTTTAAATAGTTTGTTGGTGGTACAAAACAATAAAACTGCAAGAATTAGCAAAAAAATTTTAGCTTTCAGTATTAAAATGTTCTCGCTATTTTGTGCAGTTTCAATTATTTTAATGTAAGAGATATGAAAGTAAATCTGATCATATTTGGTAATAGGGCAATAGAAACATATATCTATTGATCAATACCGATGCATCTAACATTATTACAAACATCTATATATCCAAAGCTATAAATCAGTACCGATACGTAAGTCTACATAGCTATATTTACGCTTAGATTTACATGTACCCGTACGTAAGTATTCAGGTGTTCATGAGGAAGAACTTAGAAGTAAAATCCCCCCTCTTATAAATAGCTGTTGCTGATAGAGTTGGATACATTTTATCCAAACAATGAAGCAATAACTCAACGATGGAACGAAAGAGTGCATAGAAGTCGAAGATTTTGAGGCTCTTTACACAATATTACCTCGGCTAGGGTATTCATTTGTTTTCATTTTCAAAAGTAAGTGCAGTAACATGCAAAAAATCCGTCGTGTTACACATGGGATTCTTTCTCCGGTGCGTAAAAAAGTGGATGTCTGTGACAAATTTGCAAATCCGGGCCGATCGGGAATCTATTATTTTGAAATAATTAACTACTCAGTATTTATGCTTACAATAACCGTAAGACAGTTTGAGAAACGACCGCTAGAAAAGTCTGAAATGTTTTCCACTTATATAGAAAACCGAAAACGTCCATAGCTAGTCCTGGCGGGAAAGGGCTTGTGCTTTATATACATATGGCTTCCAGGACCCTTAGATGATAATCAGACCTGGCTTGTTTAGTGACGTCTGTTTGCTTTAGTCATGGTTTCGTTTACGTGCGTACTGTTAGCGAAATAGATGATAGATCTTTTAGTGTCTCTCTATATCCATAGATACATGTATTCATGTGTAGAACTCACAAAGATACCCTCTTACGTTACTTGTTGAATGCTATCTATCTTTTTAAATGTAGGGGTATATATATATGTATATAAACGCCAATAGGCGGTGGAAATAAAGGAGGAAAATACCGCAGGAAAGGTAGGTTTCTCATCTCTCCACGTTCCCAAGACTACTTTTAATGAATCATCAAGCATTGGAATGTTAAGAAATGATCGGGCCTTGTAAAAATTACTTCACACTCCTGGAGAGAGGGCTGGGTCTAGAAAAGTGACAATTTTTGTTAGTTGGGTTTTAAAGTGTTCTAAATCGAAGGCCACCCTTCATAAAAACGTAAGTACGTTTTACTTAGCAAGAGCAACTGCTGCAATATTTCCGTCTGTCTTGACTACACCATGCTGGAAGTATCATCTATGACGAACAGGAAGGCGGATTTAAACATGGTTGGCGTCTACTTGTGTATTTTTCGTTTATGCAAATCGTTTCTCTAGCCTGTGTGTTCCACATCAAATTAAGGAAACGATGTTGTTTGTTGAGAGAAGAGGTTACCCTGCAGTGCCTTAAGCGCCCAATATCAACTGGGGGGCTAAACCGATTTTTACCAAAGTGATTTCGACGTTTCAAGGACTTGGCCGGGGAAGAGACCTAAACTCTGTTAAAATTTCAACCACCTATAGCCCCTCTCCCCCAGTAGCTACGGCACTGCACTGTTTTTTGACAAAAGGCAGAATAGCAGGGAGGCGGTTGAAATTAAAGAAACTTGCGTGACTTAAGTCATGAATAGCTTTTTTCCAGAGGACTGAGTTTGCATGCGTAAAATTATTTACGATGCTGTTATCATAATGTGATCTATGAGGTACTGAGAGCACATTCATTGTGGAAGGGTTTATCTGATGATTTCCTCCTCAGTTTACGGAAAGAGATTAAACATACAGACTTATGATGATTGATACCTTTTCAACAGTAAATTAAATTTACGGTAGTCGTATGGTTGTTGGCAAGGGGTGTCTATTTACTATCTTATCGTTAGCTCTTATCAGGTCGTGCGATTTGCTGTCTGCTGTCAAAATCTAATAGAAGAAAAGTATTGATAACCTTACACGTTAAAATGAAAACAAGCACGAAGCCAGTCTAAATGCCTGTTGGAGTAACGCTTGTATTTTTCGACCATGAGTGGGATTGAAGGAAATCATTTTGTCTACAAAATAGGCCTTGTCTGGGTTCAACTATTCTTAAATCAAATAATATTTTCAGCTCGTAACTCAGAAAGGAAAGCAGAAACAATGATGAATTCTAAAATTTGACATTTCTTTGGACTGGAGGACTAGAATGGGCAAACGCAGTTTTTAGTGAGCCATGGGCCGCAATGCCTCTGTATTTGGCCTCTTGTTTGGATCAAAATATACTCTCTTAATCTGTCTCATTTATTCAGTTTTTCATGGGTTTAGTGATTTATGGTATCCAGACACTTTTCCTGGCAGATCCTTTCCATGGGAACAGATCTTATTTACAGACCCCTAAAATTTCGCCAATGAAAGAATCACACAAGAATAAAGCCTTGTAGACGATGTGAAGATAAACGAGAGGGTGTTTTTTGACGAAATTTTGGCAGATCCTTTCCTTTTGGCACAGATCTTATTCACAGACCCCTAAAATTTCGCCAATGAAAGAATCACACAAGAATAAAGCCTTGCAGACGATGTCAAGATAAACGAGAAGGTGTTTTTTGACGAAATTTTGTTTAAGTAAGGTATTCAAGGTAGCCTTTCAATGTGCAAGTCCTTCAACACACATATCTTTTGCCTATGCATGTGATTATGAACCAAGAATCATTGAGTAAGTATCTAAGACTGAGAACAAGAACGGGTATGAGCATCATATATACACCTGCAAGGGTTCCATGAATGATATTGAAATACAAATGGCACATCTGTTGCTTTCTGGTATATCTATTTTGGAATCCACGGCCCAGAGGAGAAAAATAGCGTTTGCACAATACGATGCTACCAGGTTACGGGCCTTAAAATATCACTTACAAATCTCAAAGTAATACGTGGATTCCAGGTAGGTAACTGCTAACTTGGAAGATAAACTATTTGATGATTAACTACAAAAACAAACTAATAATTCAGTTTGCAGAAAATGTAGATCTTGTGACATAAGCTTTAGTGGTACCTCTCCACTCCCTCCGGTTAGTAACTAACATAAGAAGCTATGGGCAGCAAATAAAACTATATTTCAATGATATGAATAAGGAGGAATGCCGATACTGTTTGAAGTGAGACTTTTGAGACGAGCAAAAAATGAAAGTAAGAAGCTAGTTTGAGAGAAATAAGATCTTTATGATGCGCAATGCCCTCGCTGCACATCAGTATTCAACATTCACATGAAAGACAAGATCTTTATTGTGCGGATGATGGGAGAGAAAATTATACCGTTTCCTGCAATGAAGTTAACAACAGTATTTCAGGGGGATTTTGGGTTAATGAACGAAAGACGCAAAGTAAATTCATTTTGTTGGTCTTAACGGAGTCAAAAATATAAAGATTTGCATTTTAAATTGATGGAATGTTTCCGTATTCCTGACGGTAGCGTCATGTATAACAGGTTTGATTATTCTTCTTAAGTCTTGTTTACTCATATTTGTGAAAAGCAGGTGTTCTTCTAGGTTATTAGTTGTGTGCGTTCTTCTATTTACCTCGTTGAATCCATCAAATAGAAAATGCCACTAAGAGTCTTATTAGTATTTATTCATCTGTCAAACAAAAAGCATTACGATACATTACGTTTCATAGCTTTGTTACGATTCCCACCATGCTGTATAATGTTATGTTACGATACTTTCTGTGACCAGTGTCTAGTAAAAAGTTTAACAATTAGAACCATTTTTCATTCGGTATGAATCAGAATGAAAAAAATAACACGGCTATGCATATGAATGAAATTGTATAATTCTACTTTCTTTTCTCAACAACGTGTCTAGTTTTAAGCAGCTCACATACAATAATATTACTGATGATGATATTGGCAATACTGAATATCGACAATAAAATTGATTGTCTGTAGGCAATCATTGGTGCATTGATCAAAATTTTGACGAGATTAGTTGATTGTTATTGACGGGTTGGCAGTATGTTTGTGTCATAAGTACGGATCTGTTTATCTATACAGTGAACATACGAACAGGAATTATAAAGGACTTGTTTATATACTTTCCTTAACTATAAATTATTACAATAAACTAGCATACTAACAAACTGAAGAGGTACCAACAGGTATGATTATTATCAAGAGAGGTATCACTCTACAAGAATCATTCCAGCTCTTTGTAAAACCACGCTTTGGCTTATTTAGTTCGCCTAAATCTCTTTATAAGTTAATTTTCTTCAGTACAATTACAAATTCATGGATAAATGGTCCGTCTACGTGAAATGTTATGAGCAAATTAGCAAATATGTTCTACAACACTGAATCGTCTGTTGTGGAATTAAAATTTCATCACTAATATTCACCAACATTATTGTTAATAGCATTGTGCCTCCGTGTGCCATTTTAGGCTATACGTTTGTAAGCACAAATTGGTTGTCGATCTATCATTGTACAGAGAAGATTTCTGATAGAAATCGCCTTTATTTCATTGCCATGAAACTTGTTTCACATATAAAAATTCCGTTCTTATCATTTTAAGTATAAGCCGACGTGACGTTTGTTTGGTCATAGCAGAATTTGAAATATTAAAAGCTTCTTTGTCTTACTGTACTGTCACTGTTGTGCTTAAGATATCATCTGATGAAATCTCAGATTTTCTCGGATTTTGTCGAATAAACGTCATACAGATTTTCCTTGCTAGCAAAGTTTTGAGCCAGCCAGGTCAAATTTAAATTTTGAGATCTATTGTTGTACTTGTGCTATGACTAATGGAAGGAAACGAGCGATGAAGAGGGTAGAGGAGAGAATACTTTCCTACTCTAATGAATGCCTCCGGACTATGACAATCTTCATATGGTATTTTGTTTCTTTACTGAACACGAGTCGTTACCAAAGACAACACAGAGGTATTGATTAGACCTCAGCGTGAGCCAGCAACTATGGATTTTCAATGAAGTTTATCTCTAAATCATGCATCTTTTGGCATGTGACACAGAAACACAAATTCTGCTTCTATTCGTATCTTAGTTCTATTGTATTAACCACTTATTTCACGCCATATTCTCTTACAGACATTAGCCAGATTGAATAAGGTCTCTTAGCATCCCAAAGAGTGGTTTTCTTTGTGAGTGTGGACGCTTTAACTGTCCCTGGCACTTACAAGACAGTAATCAGGTTTTGAAAGTAGAGTTTAGATGTCTGATAGATGCCAGAATCTTGATTCTGTTGGCATCCTGTTTATTTAAGAGACGGATTTACTATGGTAAGTCACGAATGAGAACGCACTACTTTCCTATAGCAAAATTTACTTCAGAAATTAAAACAACCTTCCCTTTCCCATTGCAATAGACTATCGAGAGTATACAATAACTCGTTACACACCTGTGAGATCAGCTGAGAGAACTGGGCAGTATGATTATCTTTCAGCATTTAATATTCCGAATCGATAAGAAGCAAAGGGACTCTGGTACAAGACAGCACAGAACTGGCAACCTGGACTGCACTAAATATGTACAAATGACAGCTTTCACATCATTTGCACGGCTAGACTCTCTTTCGATTCAGCTACCGTGCATGTGGGAGGAAGGAATTGATTAGCACATAGCGTTTTACACAAAAATAGATGTTTCATATCATTGAGATTTTTGGTTAACTCACATGGCCTTAGTTGATGCTCATTGCAAAATGATGCAGCGTCATTCTCAACTATCATCGTCTCCTACGAAAATATCAGTTTTTACATAGCACTTTACTAGTTTGTGTACCAAATTCTCTGAAAGCCCAATGATTTTAAATAGTAGCATTAACTAGGTTCGAAATACCTTATTTCCATGATGGCGCTCCTATAGATATGTTAGCAAAATTTAAAACAAAACAACAGTACAAGAAAAAAAAGTCGAGGAGAAATCCATTTACATAGTTATTTGTTGATTGCAAAAGGGAAACAGTATAGATTTTGATTATCTTCTTTGTTTCACTTTTCAAAATATTCATCTATTACTTTATGACGGAAACAGTTTTATCCTTTGCTTTATTTGTTTACATCGTTCCAGATTTGAGGCATCAGATTTTTTAAGTTATTGACAAGAGATGCTCTATTTAAATGGCACTTGCAGCCTATTTTAGACCTTCGCGTAATTTTTCTGTGGTCAACTGGGTATAAAACGTCTATCGTATGTTAGGGGTTTGTTTCTCTAAAGAATGCAAGGACGCTTGTTCCAATACACCGCTGAATTCTTTCATCTGTTGTCATCTAATTTATATCCTGAAAGTCTTTTACACCTATATTAACCCTTATTTTACAGGCTCAACAAGCTCGAAAATACATATTTTAACGGTTTGTATCCCCTTTTTGATTTACAAATTTGATGCCAGAATCACACTGCAAACATGAGTAACAATGAATCAATACGTTAACATAACTGACTAAAGTAAGTAAACATTTCATGGTACATCGCGTGATATTTTGTAAGTCGAAGTTTCTAAGATACGAGTGAAAACGACTCGCCCCGCAGGAACATATAGGCCTAAAGTTTCCCTTACGTTTAAGACCTCCTTGGCGAGAAGACGTCTTCGATAACTGCCTCATTTATCAATACGTAGGTTCAGAACTGCAAGGGTTGATGAAAACGTTTCAAGAAAACAATCACGGTAGAGGCAGTGTATCAATGACAAGGATTAAAAGGACATCATCATCATCATCATCTTGATATAGAATTCAGTACACGTTCCAGTACACCCTATTGGTCATAGCTGTTTGACGGTTTTCCGTGGCGATGACAGTGTCCCTGCGTATGATGTCTGGAAAAGTGAACTTCCGAGATCGCTTGAGCGATGATGGGTGCCTCCATAAGGGGAACGACTACACAAGTCCTTCTGAGGCACGTTCACAGTGTTCAGCAAACTGGACACGTCTCCTTGGACTAGGGTCGATATCCTTGGTAGGTCACCGTACATCATTTTCATTAAGTATCACTACAATACTCGTAAAATAACAAAAGTCTACATCCTCCGTTAATTAGAAGAAAACCTTATTGTTGACTTCAGTAAATGACGTTACCTCTCACTCTGATTAATTTAGATATAGAATGGCAAAATAGGATGTTATTTAAGAAATTATCAATATTATTGTCACTAGACTACCCTCTGGATACTGGAGCATACAGAGAGTAACCCCGTGACAATTATCAACGTTTGTAAATTTTTGTTGGAGGTACTGAATGTTGGTCAAGACGTCTGTTTGTTACTGTGCTGTCACTAAAACAACAGATTTTGGTACAGGACTTCTCATAGATATATTATCGGAAATAAAATCGCTCTAGCTAAGCCCAGCAAATTTTTAGCACGCTTATCACTCCTGTCAAAGCTGCGTGATATCCATTGCTCATTAATCTGTCTTCCATTCTTCTGCCTCTGAATAAATTATGCCGTTTGACCTTGACTTGGTTATTGACTGTGGAATATAAAAGCATAGTAAATCGTAATCCCTTTCTAATGACTCAAATCCCCTTATAGCAGTGTGATAACTGTTCCCACACCTATGCTGATGGCATGCTTTTCTCAAAGATGACCCATGTTTCCAAATTTGTTAAGCAGCTATCATTTCATAGGGCTGTTGCACAACTGCAAATAGGGAACTAAGAATTTCTAGACACAAATCCTGTCAAAGCAAGACAAACTTGAGATGTATTTGTTGGAAAACACAGTGGTAAATTTTTGTGAATCACGCTACATAACCCTTCCAAAATGTAGCCTACATAGTGTTTGCATATAGAGCCTACTTAGGATGTCGCCTTGAATGTAAGAACATGCAGTTAAATTTATGTCTGAAAATTTTGATTAGAAAATAACGACGATCTATCAAAATCATTGAAATAGCCAAAGCTTAATTTCCATCTCTGTTCCAGTATTTACTTTGTATTGCTTAAATAGATTGTAAACGCTTTCGGAGTCTCTAACTGTTGTACAAAATATCACCGTAGATTTTTTAGTGATTACGAAACGAGAACCTGTTTTTGATCCACCGTTTCTTGTTTTCCTGTAGATTAGCATTTGAATTCACCCCAGTGGCAAAACACACGTCAAACATTAAGTGTTACAATATCTAGAAGGTTTGGGTTTATGCTAACTGCTTGTTATGATAGAGAAACAATTTGAGGCCCCCTCCAACAAGCACGACAATACCTGTTTACATGAATTTCTAAACTAAGCTGTTAAAATATCTGCCCTTATTATAATCAAAGTTCTATTTGCCATGACCTAATTTATAAAATCAAACCTAAGGGCATAAAATTTTTGGAAACTGACTGCACCAAGTCACAGCTGGCCACAAAACGCTATTCTCAAAATGTCTGAAAAACATCTGGATGCTAATTTGATGACTTGCAGTTCAAATTTGATAACTTTATTTCTCGAAAAATATGATTTTTATCATAAATTCTAAATTGTGTTACCGCAGTTATGTATGGGGGGAGTTTAAGTACAAACATGCAGGCTAAATGGTATAAATTTGTGGTGGAGCTAGAACTTTCCTAATTGCTCGGCGGTCATGCGTGAGGGGTGTATACAGCATGTTTAGTAACTTTGGATCACTTAATATTCATTTTATACACCAGTGACTGACCAATGTGGTAATAGCTTGTTAATGATTTATTGAGCAGGTGGTGACGCAATAGCATGTGTATCAAAATATGAAAATGGATTAGAATTTTCTATACGCTGCTTGAGGATATGGTTGAACTTCTAACTATTCCACAAGATATCTCATTTATCCTTGAACTATACAGCTATTGACAAAGTTATATCATTGTCTGTAGAAAGAGGTCCTGAACAGTGACCTTGATCGGTTAGTCAGTGGCGTAGCCAGGGGTATTCTTGGTATGCAAAGCATACACTAAGAGAGGACATCAAGGTAAAATAGCATACCCTGGCTTAAGTAAAATCTTAATAAAGAAAAATCTTAAATAAGAATTTTCCACAATATGTGCTTCTGGGTTACAAAATAGACAATATTGGAAAGCATCCCCTGGCTGCATCCCGGATTCCCCGGAGGGGAGTGCCAGACACCGGTAAATTTTTTCATGGAGCATGCCCTAAAAATTTCTCATACATAATTAGCATACCCAACAAAGATGACCTGACTACGCCGCTGCGGCTAGTATGGGATTTGAAACCTATTTGCCGAAATACCTTGTCGCTTAATCTAGGAGGTAGTGTCCACAGTTGCCTACTACTAATTGTAACTTCCGAGATGGCAATAAAGATGACTGGCGTTAGAATATAACAACTTCCTGAACAAGCAATCGGATCCAATAAGCACACAAACCCTTCGTTAAGCGACCCCTAAGATTTCATAATTGGGGAGGCCAGTCTTCCCATCTAGAAGATCAAGAGCAATAGTTTCAAATGTACCTTATCACTTCAGTGGCGGGGGTCGATTATATGGTAAGGGAAGAGGAAACTTATAGATGAACATAAAAACAATAGCATCATAATGTTGATTGAATATTGTACATATATTTTAACCTTAATGGGGGGTAATGGAGGAATGTCCTGATTGTCGTCTACCAGATTTCATTAATCTAAACTTATCTTAACCTGTCTTTGCTACCTGGACCAAAATGATGGTTTTTACCTTAAATTATTACAAATTATAGGGAGCAAGAGTTCCCTTCCCCCTACTCCTGCACCATTGTATTAAAAATATCTTTTTAATTAAAAACTTTCTCATCTGTCAAACCACTTATTGTTATCCGTGCTTTTATTCAACGAATTTTCTAACCTAAGTAAGAATAACATTTATATTTTCTATCACAGCTTTACTACTTTTCTGGAAAATATTTGTTGTTGGCATCAAGCCGTGGAAGGACTTAGAAGAGTACATAAGTGTTACCAGAAACAATGTTATGCATCTAAAAGACGTCACCTCTTGTAACCGTGAAAAGGGAGGGAGTGGGCAAAGGGTGCCTGATTTATCTAAACAGCTTTCCTACTAGAGAATACAAGAATTCACGAAGCTACCATATTTTTCAAAATATTTACTATACCTTATGTACTTTATATGAAACTGAGTTGCAAAGTTACAGTTAAAAGAACTGTGCAATATAAATATCTTCACCGCTAAATGTCGCTTTTTCCACGGTAAGTAAAACCACGGCAGTTTTAAACGAGAAAATATGTTAACAAATTTTTGTCTGTCATTTGGCAAACAGAAAATACTGTTATTTTGGAAATAGTAAACTTCGCATTTCCATCGCAACATTTAGCAACAGTTTACAGACTTGATGGCAAGATTACAGTCCATTTAATTGTATGACAATCTTTCATGGAAATCAATAGTTGTTATATTTATGTGAACTCCTGTTATGCATGACATTATGCACTGAAAGTCCCAAAATCTAACCTCTGCTGAGCCTTAGTGCTACACATTTTTCCGTGTTAATGTATCGGAGGGCCAATTGACCTATCACGAACATATGGTACCTTACACCGGGTACTATGGCAGATTTTATTGGTAATTTATTGTCACGTGGCCCGCAAGCCTCTTTGTTCTGCTTGTTGTTCAGAAGCAAAACTATGCATAAAATGGATCATGTGTGTAGGGAATATATAGCCTTACAAATATTTGCCCAAGATATTCAATATGTGCGGGATTACCATATGGCAAACATGAATTGCAATGTTTTCAACGAGTGACCCGTTTGCAAAGCCAAATATTCTGGTCTTCATCATTGACTAATATAAGAACTGAAGCTGAGAGCATCCTCAATTCGCAGCAAGGTAGATCTAGGTTACATTGCTCTTGCTGTTTCGTGTCAAATTCCATATTTGGTGACCCTGAAAATGTTGGAGGAGAGAGCACGACTCATGTCTATTTACCTTCTGTCAGCTAATCTAAAAGCCATAGAACGATTTTCATATTCGCAGCTATACCTACTCCTTGATCCTCATAAAAGCTCTTAAATGATGTGGCTTATTCATTAAGCAGTGGCTAGAAGCTGCTCGCCTTTGATAAGAACTTTGTAAAACTAGAAGAGAGAGGAGAACGCTCTCGAAAGCAGTGAAGCCAATGCACTTGATGAACTTTCCACAAAATATGGCATTAACGAGTTTAAAGGGAGGATTGTGTTTTATACCCTTGACACTTCTATAAATTATGAAGCTTGACAAAGATGACCTACAGAGACACAGATGAGATTGCTTAATGCGCAAAGATATGAGGAGAGTGGGTATGGGTTTTGTAACCCCCCACAGAATTAACAGAAAATGTAATCGAGGTCAGTTACCTTTCAATGTCTTTTGCAAACCAATACAGCAACGAAAAGATGATCTACAGCACATTCTACGTATATAACTGACAAAAATTTTGACAACTTAAGAGGCATATTACTGGAAACATTTGAAGAGTAGTAATTAAACGAAGTATGGCATGTGAGATAAGCAATATGGATGAAACGTGCGATAATACGCTATCCAATGTTTTGTAAGGCGCACCTCGCACTCGATGGCTGGATGTCGTCGCCAAAGATCTGCGATCCTATGCAATGCCTCTATCTCAAGCGGAGCAGCTCGCTGCCGATCGTCAGCACTGGCAAACACTTGTGTTGCAAGTTGGCTCTACG
>JAAAKL020011567.1:0-13573 GCA_010016065.2 Carybdea cf. marsupialis auct. non (Linnaeus, 1758) | reverse complement strand
TAAGTTCATTTTTTTCAACCCCCCCCCCCCCCCCCCCCCCCCCCCCCCCCCCGAGTGTATATTGCAGAGGAGGTGTTTTGAATCGAGCATTTATAGTAGGTTTTTTCACCAGCGAACTTTTGCAGGCTCAGCGAAGTGTGTTCACGTGATGAAGCAAATGTGACCTTAACCGCTTTACAGTTCGGTGGTTTACAAATCAGATGTAGCAGGCAATACATTTGATGCATTAAAATCTCTTGCCAAATATGGTTTCAAACAACGAAACGGTGGACAAGTAGACGAGTTATTGCAAAATACAGTAAAACACTTTCTGAAGGTAAGGAACTATCTGTTAGTTCATTTACTATGATAGTTAATCCTAGAAAGTGGCACGAAATCGTTTATAAGCAGAGGATTGTTGGCGAGAGATACTTTTAAGGGCCTTAAATGTCTTTCCAGTGGGTATGGCATTTCTATTGTCTTACCTATAGTTTTATGACCTGAGCCTTTCTCCCATTCTTGCTGATAGTCTTATGTAGCTCTTTTACCCTCTGATCTCTAAAAAAGACTGGATCGAGTAATCCCATTGTTTCTAACAGCGAAAAAGTGTGGTCATGAATACTAGTCGCCAGAAGTAAAAATAGCGCGGGACGGTCCGCCATGTTACGTAATATTGTTCGTAAGCTTTACTACATGAGGAATGAAATGCTGTCCAACGACTAACCTCGCTCTGAGATGGAAGCTGCTCCATTGAGTAAGGTTTTTTGAGACCAGCGCTTTTACCACGTTCTGCCCCCATTTTTCAATTCTGTTGCTTAATGCCCAACTTTCAGTCGATTTTAGCCTTTCGTATTCCACTTTTCTATCTTGTCTCCCAATCTTGAGTAGTTTTCATCAATGGAGTTCCTTGCGTTTGCCCATTTCCTTTTTTTCCTGCGTACACCATCGAGGCAACATGAGAACTCTTTTGGGCCAGTAAATACAGACTGCATATAACGGGATCATTCCTATTTGCAATCTTGCCTAAAATAGTGCGTCAACGCCTTGCGGTTATACTCTTTACAACTGTTTAATATGGAAGTGTTTGCCGCATGAGCCTCACATCACCGAAAGATGGTACTTCCCGTTCACCCTTCTACGTAAATATAACACAGAGTGTTATGTCGAATTGATCCGTCTTACCATGGAACATGTAACTGCAACTTAACACGACTTATTTTTTACACTTTTAGGTTGTATTGCAGCTGATTGTCATGACTAGCTTCAACTTTGATTTGATCAATTCAGCGGCAGATGCTCTCTTCTGTCTCATTTGCTGCAATCAGGCGGACTATTATTTCTTAGCACAAAGTCTTATCGCAGAGCAGACTGACACTATGATAGCTAATCGACTGCAGGAAGCATTTCAGATGCTGACACCCACCGATCTCGTGTTAACACCAGAGAAACCGAACTGTGCTACATTTAGGAGAAACCTAGCGATCTTTTTACCTAAGGTTAAAGGTTTCCTTTGTCATAAGTAATTTAACAAAGTGAATCCAGCGTCACTGAGTGAGTATATGTTCCAGCATGTGAAGAACCAGGTTGTATTTTCAACTGATGGACGTACTAGTAACAGTATATTCCGATGGCTTTATAGTTAAACGCACTATTTATGGTTTTTGAATATGAACCGACAGGAAGGATGTCTTCTCCGAAACCCGCGCAGGATTCCTCACAGACTGCATTTGTAAAACACGTCACGAACATTTGACAATGTTCCAAACCTATCAAATAGAATTTTGGAGCTCATATTTGCCTAGCATTTCATGCCAGTGTGCGAGGGTGGTATGTATGGCGTTATGATTAATGGCTTTAGCATGATGCATGCCGTGGAGTCTAGAGTGATATCAGAGGTATGGAAAGCGATATTTATTGATTGTGATTGAGATGTCTTTCCTGTAGTGCCGAATCAGCGAGTGCAAATGTTGGAAAGCTAGCTCTTTTTAACACGTTACATATACAACTTCAGAATTATACAGTTGTTGTTAATCTCAATCTTGTTAATGCAAACAGAGGTAAACAACATTGTTTTGATAAGAACTGTCGTACTATACGTCATCAGTATGTTTAAGACAAAAAGCTTGACAAACGCACCGCTACCTTTACCCGACGTTGTTGTTGTTGTGTCGACGTTTTGACGGTTAATGCCCGATAGGATACGGTGAGAAATCATCGTAAATACCTTCAAGGCTTTTTGCGATGGATTGATTCTCAACTGCTGGAGGCATAACATTAAAATTGAATAGGGCTGGTACTAGAAGTACCGTTACCATATGTGGTAAACGATGTAAAACGGCAACGACTGTTGTATGTAACATATTTCTATAAGTGATCTAATTTTGACGGAAACGTTCGTTTTATGCATGATACTCAACATTTACGAGTACGCTTATTTTTTATACCTTATTGGGAAACGGCAAGAAAAAATTATGGTGGACACTTCTAATGCATAGTGGACACTTTTAATGCATAGTGGACACTTTTAATGCATAGTGGACACTTTTAATGCATAGTGGTCCTATTGATTCTTAGAAATTAAAGAGCCAATACCAGAATGAGCATCTCGATGTGGGAGTTAAGTATTTCTAATGCCGTTTTATGCACGATATAGCGAAGGATGGTATCGCCGAATTTTACCAGTAGAGTAGGTTCGTACTTTGCATCTTGTCAAATTGTAACGATTCTGTCAGGCAGCCAACAATTTCAATTGTTAAATAGCTTTCTGAATTTTTATTTCAAGGTTAAAGGAAGCTCAACCTTTTTCTGGGCTCTGCTATCTAATCCCAATAAATATTCAGATCGTCAGTAAATAACCTACAGAACTGTATCAACATAAACAAACGGAGAGAAATCTTGAGAAAGTCTATTTATATCAAAGAATGGCAAATAAGCTGCTGCATCCAAGCACATTGTAAATTGATTGCCAATTTCTCCTTCGTTGTTTTCTTAACGATGTTTCTTGGCTGTATGGTGTTCCCTGTGAATAACGCCCCTTTAACATCATGACCCAATGATGATCACCTGCCTTACGGCAGACAGTTAATAAGATCCCTCCGAAAGCGCATGCGCATCGTTTGCCAGGTAGGGTTTTGTCTTCGAAAGTACGATCGATAAGAATATTGTGATTGAAGAAAATGATATGAAAGTTTCATAGATGTGATGTAAAGATAGATAGTCTAAAGCTTTTATTAAATAGATGATGTTTGTTTTATGATGCTTACTTTCTTTTTCAATGGTGTTTACTTCCCCGTAATGAAATACTTCCGTAAACACTGACTAAAACAGAAATCATGCAATTCAGAGAATTAAGAACACGCACTTCAAATTTTCAAATTAAAAGTGACTTTTGTTGATGAGTCAGCTGGTTTCAAAGCGCTATTTTGGCAAGTTAACGTACTCAGTTAAAAGAGCAAAGTTGTTTTTTAACACGCCTAAAAGTGGGACATTTAGTCCCAAGGGGATGCTGAATCGACTGCTCTTTTGTTGAATGACTGGACTTGGCTTACGGTTGACTTTCCGTAATTTATCAGTTAACCTATTTGATTGTTTTAGTGTTCATTTAAGGTAATATCAATACCGGTTTCACTGCTCATCACGAGCCTTGGATTGAGAGACTGCTATCAGTCGACAGACTTAATCATAAACGAAAGACGGCGTAAAAATTCACTCTGGTTTCCATACGTAGTACGCTGATATACTTGAGGACTTGTTCGTTTCTCTTCGAACTTGGTAGAAAATGGCCAGTGATTCCGAATGCTGCTCATTACAATGCTGCTAAATTTTATCAGATGATACCAACTGGATTTTTAAACACCATTTTTGCTGACTTGTCAGCTTGGGTGTCCATTGCATTAAGTGATTAACGGTCGTCAAAGAACGATTGTAAAAAATTAGGAGCTATTAGAATTTTAAAGGTTATCAATCAATAAATTGCAGTTAGGGGCAAATGGGGACAAACTTGGAGTGACACAAATACTATGAACGGGGTCAGCTGGGGGTGTGAGGAGCTTGTAGATTACCACGTAAGGTGGAATATTTAAGAGCACTTGATACCGTATGATTTAGCAATTTCTGTAACCATATTCTTAGAAAGAACTTCGAACAACGTGCTAAGCACGCATACATACGTCTTTTATCAACTTTGGTAATGTGAAAGAAAATGTTCGTTTGAACCAAAAACATTTTTAAGCAATTATTAGACACACCTCCCATACCAAACTGACTTTTGTGATCTTTCAATGGTTTCTTGAAGGAGGCAGCTTGATATGTGATCGTGAACGTAATAACGTCAACAACTTAACCTTACCCGTAGGTTTCGTTGTTTTCAAGTACTCAAATCGTGTCTTTTCAGGACCGCAGTATCAGCAGGGTCAGTAAGGGAATTGACCATCCCTTACTTTTCCCAGACATAACTTCTAAAAAGTGAGTATCTATAACCAAATGGATTTTAAAGCATCAGGTATTTCTCAAATTGCATCAGGAACCCTGCAGCCCTCGGTGTATTTGTAATCGAAGAGCTACTATTGATCCTTCTAGGGTCCTTTAGCGGCAGAAAAGTGATATTAGTGTACACTCAACACCTAACCCTCACAAGCAAATTATGACAAATGCCCTTATTGCTGCTGACACCCAAAGCAAATAATTTTGAACAAGTGGAGGAAGAATGGGACAAGAAAATGCCTCTCGTTGTATTCTTGTCAATTTTTCCAATTGTGATAATTATAATCAATGGGCAACTTTTAATCAAGTATTAAATTTAATTGTGGAACATTGATAACTATAGGCCTGATAATCTATAATTAATTTTTGATAGCCCTTGCTCGATGTGGTTCCACCGAGTGCCGGATATGTTTCCCAGTACAGCGGTCATGAGGAAGTCAGATCTAGATATTTCATCGTCTGAAAGCTATCTAGTTGTATTATTGCATCAACCAATATTGATTCGTTTTCTGTGTCGTGCGAATGAAACATGAGCATGGTAGGATTTTGACAATGGAAAGGACTAGGGTAAAGAGATCATAACAGGGGAATCTTTATAGAAAATGGTAGGAAATGTGAATGTAGCGCAGTGTAAGGCACCGCTTTGCCCAAACACGTCGAAAAAATAAATTTGACAAACCACAAATCTAACGTGCCGTCTGTCACGAATTATGCCTTCCCATAAATGTTTCTCACTGTACTTGACTCATTGTTTACAAAGCAATAGATGATTTTTAACAAAATTCAGCATCTTTTGTTGAGATAATGCTGATATTATGGGATAACTATAATGGCCCGAAAATGACCAGTAAGCTTAACGTAAGACATTCTTTTTACCTTTATAGCTCGTACCTGAAAAAGCTGTTCGATTATCTGTTGTCACGAAATTCTTGAACTATCTCCCCTATGGAAAGTAGTTTTTTGTTTTCTACTGGCGGTTTCTGCGTTTGGTCACCAATTCCGTTATAAATTTATCTCAATATTGTTGCCATGACATCAAATATGACATCATCTGATAGTACTTGGAGTTGCTGATTTAACAAACTGATACCCAGTCTTTCTCTGTCCGATTTCATGCAATTATCAGTAGCAGAGTAGAGTTTTAGTTGTTTCCGTTATTAAAGTACAGCATATGTTGAGCAACTCAATTCTTTACAGTGACATTTTTGGTCACTTTAATTGAGAAACTCTAACAAACGTTTACGCAAATTCCTCCCGAAATGTCTGTGAAAGAACAAAATCTTTTCGCTGTAAGTTAATTTTTGTCCGAGAAGTTGCTGAATACGTTTGTTTTGTTTTTTTAGCAAATGTCATGTTTACATATGAGGCAGAATAACTGCATACGTCGTTTTCGAAAAAAGGAGTCGAAAATGGAAAACACTCCACACGGTATCTTTGGGCTCATTCAGAAGTCAAAAGGAGAAGTTTCGAGTGTCCAAAAATACAATCTTTCGACATTTTCCTACTTAAAGTGCTTCCCACTTGAAAGGCGTACACGTTTTACAAACCACTGTGCACTCCCCCTCTTCCAATTGGTAAAGGGCAGTCGTAAAGTGTAGATAGCACTTGCGAAACGCTTCTTATTAAAAAGTATATTTTTGTGCAGTTTGCTTACAAATATAGTTTATAACCTTCGATGTAAATTAAAGTCGCTCAATGCATTTGCTGAACGTAAGCATACTTAAGCAGAGCGAATTTGGGTGCATGGGTCGTTTTGTTTTTGCGTTTCAAATTTACTTTTTATTTCACCTGCTCAGTGTTGGTTCGCAAGCTACATCTTGCTTAGGGACCTCGAGCACAGCCCACAAAAGGGGATACTGTTTCTCCGGAGGCGAATGATGAAACACCGAGAAGAACGTGAAATGATATCCAAGTGGTCAATCCAGACACGAACACTTTCGAAATATTTTATTATTAAGTGGAATTCATTAAGTGATTAAGAAAAGTTATGACTGGATATTTTTAAAAGAGCGTAGAGAACTGATATATATTTTGTAAAAACTAGAGGACATTAGATATGACACTGCCAAGAATCAAAGCCGTGTTCCTACGCTGTCTTAGAGGACGATTCTATCAATGAATATGACTTCCTCTTGTCGCTACATTAACTAGTGTAATTATTGGCATTCTGCCCTATGCAGTTTTGGTGCCCGGCCTCCCGATGTCATGTGACGTAACCAAGGTAGGATCACCATCCGGCTAATCAATCTATATAAAGCCTATTGTAAGTTATACAGACAAGAAGAGAGGATTGTAATCAGTTTAAAAACCAAGAGAAAATGAAATCAACACCGGGATCTGAAACCTAGTCCTTAGGCCAATTTGAATTACATGTATATTCTGATACAATAGGAATTAGCGACTATTATGCACATGAAGAGAAAAATTGCCCGAGTTGCTATAATGGCACGTCATCTGAGCCCGTACAGGATAAACGTGAAAATATGTAATTGTGGTGAGTAACGGATTCATTGTATCCGACATAGAAGTCTGGTCGTTAAAAGAGGATATGTCTACTTAGCTTACTTGCTTATGTGCTCAAGCCTGGATATGCCCCTTACTCCTTCTGGCAATCCTGTTCCATCGTTCTAGCCATCACAGCGTTTTTAGCATTTGGGAGGGAACACCCGATGTCAAATGGAATCTGGACCAACCGTCGTTTATGTGGCCTTCCTCTTTGTCTTGAGTTGTGGAAGTCTTCTTTGAATGCTTTCTGAAGAGCACTACCTTCCGGATGTCTCAAAACGTGGCCAAACCAGCACAGTCTTCTTTTTCTGTATACAGTTTACACTTTTTCAGTAACATAAGTGTCAGAAAACATTTCACTCGTATACGTAGTATCTGCAACAACGTATTTCTAGCCTCTCATTTCCCATAAATTGTGTTCTGCACTTTCCAACAGTAATGTTGTGACCAGTCTCTGGCGAAAATGTTTAGCATTTAGGCGCTTCACCCTTAGAGCCAGTGTTAACTGCTTCTGGACTAGAAGGTTTTCATGACAATCATTCGTCAAGCGTTTTTCCCTTCAAGTATACACGTGAGTGCCTCATCCAGATGATACGTTTTGATGTTATTCCTGTTAAAACAAAGAAAATAATAGAAACTTACAGTAACTATCCTCCTCAATGAGAGGCAGCATCCAAAACCACGACATTCATGCTGATTTCAGATAACACTGACAAAGCCCAATGTTACTGATCTACTACATGAAATTATCAAGAAAGAAAAATATGCATAAACTCAGTGAGAAATAAAAACAAATCTGTCAAGACTAGATGTGTATTTATTCAGCCCCCCAAATAAGAGAATATTATACACGTATCTTGTATCTTATTGGATTTCCCACGCTGCCCGTGATGACTTCCAGTAGGTTGTAAAATTGGGAATATGATTTTGCCTCGATTGGATGATGGCTTAAACTAGTGACTTCAAACGAGGCAAGATGTAATAGTTTATTAAAATAGTCTATAGTATAGGCTACTATTCCCGTCAGAAATCTTTCTATAGAATTTTCTTCAATACGTCACAATAAAGAATAAGCGTTGAACCATGAATAGAGTTATTACAATTTTCAAACCGCAAACAAACTTTAAATAGGCAGTGTTAATCTTTTTTATATAAGTTGGGTTTAGTAGTATTTTGGAAATCTTGTAGGATTGTGGGAAACTCCATATCGGAGGATAACATCCTGTCTATGATGAACGCTTTCTAAACATCTCTTTTGCATCTTGAATACTTTCAAGAACGTCTGCTATTGATACTTGCTTTTTCTCACAACACAAGATGAGTTTGTTTTCTGTAAGATTTCCTGAAACTTCGTAACCAGTTTAAGCACTGTACTACAAACAGCAGCTTCTTAATATTTTGAAATGTTTGTTGATTGACACAGTTGGGCAAATAATTTCGTTGATTCACTTTCGGTTATTTTCTGACGAATTGTACTCTGAGGAGTTCCAGACGAAAAAAGCTTTTTAGTACAAAATGAATTCGCTATTTCGTGCAGTTTTGAAATGTTTGTGGATGCAAAACAAATTTAAAACATAGAAAGGTCTAATAAGGTTGGTAATATAGCAAGATTTGGCTCTCAATTTATGAATTATTGTAATTACTGGATAGCCATTTCAGCTTAAAATAGGCGTTTTGGAGCTTCTTGGGCTGACCAACGATAAAAAAGCGTTAATCTAATTACCCTTAACCATTAAACTACAAGTTTTAGCAATGTTATTTCTTCTAATCGGGGCTAAGAAACACGGCAAAGAAATTATTTATTTGAAAATATATAAGGAGAATTTCATTTTGTCAAAATGAAATTCGCCCTATATATTTTCAAATTCTGCAGTACCAACAATCTGTTTAAAGTTTTTATTTGTGGACTTACCTCGAATTAAATCTTTTATCAGTTAAAAAGTAGTTTGCTGAAGCGGAAGTAGTTTCTTAAGATTTTTACCAAACAATGAAAACAATAAATCCTTCTCTACAGGAGCAAGACATTCTTATTGTTCTGGTTAAGCAGTGCCATTGTAAAGCAATAAACCTAAGGGGTGGAATCCCAACTTTTTCTTCGTCTAGATATTGACTTTATTCACTTCTTGTCTAACGTTAATGGCAATGTCTTCTCAGTAGGTAATTCGCTGCAACCCGTTACTCCTTTCTTACAAGTCCCGGTTATAGATTAAAATTGACAGATGGTCTACCAAGGTATCTTCGGTCGCTATAGTGAAACAGCCTCTGCGCCCTGTCTCTCCCCGGTTTGAAAACAGTTGCCATAACATTGGAAGTTTTTGAAGTGCATTTTACAACATCTCACTCTGAAAGAGAGGTTCTGCAGTAGGAAGGTGGGAGTCGGAAAGCCTAAAGTAAAGCATTGCACAATGTGTATTTGATATCTTCGATCGATTATACGGCTGGAGCGATTTTGATACCGGAATAGCCATAGGTGTATATCACATAGTGTGAGTAATATGTAAGAGAAGAGCCTACTTTGTATAAGAAACTGTATTGTCGTACGTAACTGGAAGGACCATCTATTATCAAACGCTGTCTAGCATCAAAGACTATCCGGTACCGTGTAACTGAGAAGTCAAATCTGGCAGCAAAGACGTCTCGATACCGTAAAATTGAAAACCCAATCAGGTATCAAACCGTTATCCGGTAATTGAGGGCCCATATAATCTGTGGTAAATTTTTTACTGAGATAACATGCCTATGAAATTCCGTTCTTTCTAAGCACGTCATTTCTATGTTTACGCAAAGCATTCTTAGCGAAGTTCAAATCCCTTCGGAGATTGTATTGCCAACTCCCTGATTTGTATTACGTCAATGCAGTTTATGGATTACACGAGGACGAAATAATAAACGAAAGTATCCCTAGTCACAGTACTATCTTCAATTACGGGGGTGTAAATGACCCTTGTTATAAATACGTCATAGTAGACCCCGGTTCTAATGACAATTTATATGCTAATGGTTCGCAGGGTATATTGATGCAATTCTATAAAAATATGATTATCAGTAGATTCGTAGAGTAAGAACTTCCCGTAAAATTTCGATTTTAATTCTGAAGTAAGATCTGCATCGTATGTCATATAAAGATATTTGACCTCCTGTTTCTGTAGCTATTTTATTCCAACCCTTCGGAATACACACTGCATGAACTGAAATCATTACTGTATATCAGAATGTAGATCCGTATGTATTTTTGCTTGATTATGCGGAGCCTCATTTTTTAATATACGTCATAGCTATACGACTGTAGAGTTGAAACTCTATTTTAAATAGATTTGATTGCCAAATTTATTTCTTTGGCAACCAATCTCTGACTTTTTTACAAAAGCACTTTCACAAAATGTAGCTTTAAAGACCCATTCTAATTGTAAGAAACATACATTTGATTGCCAGAAGTTCTTAAAGAATCTTTGTTAATTTTGCTGGGTTCGTAAGATCAGAACGTGACTCAATAATGAGGCTTTGGCAGCCGTGATTTGAACTGACATGGTGTATCTCCATGCTTGACCAAGGCACGGTTCTTTCTCTTTACTTGCTTGAAAGTATTGGCTTATCTTCTAGATCTTCTTTGTGATTCGCTCGATACGAGTCATGACAAGCATTTAATAAAGAGACCAAAACTACCAGGGTGCAAGTAAACTCTGAGGCAAGGTTGACGGACGACCACGCACTGGGTGCTCATAGGTGACCAGGATTGATTTTTTTTTTTTTTAACAATTGTAAGAAACTCATGAGACTTATACACTTTAAACTTTTATTTGACTTTATCTCTTTTCAAAATGTTGACCCATTTCAGAATTGACGGTTGGTAACCAGGTAAACTTGTTGGTGTCTATCATGTCGATGCCTCTACTATCCATAATGAAAGGATGATGGTGGTAATGATGGCAATAGATAGATGATTAGGGTATGAGAATAACAGAGAATGGAAGATTATATTGTAGGTGTGATATGGAATATTGGGGTTGCCAGTGGTTGTTACAGTGTTATCATTTGCATGTATTTTTAAGTGTCAATTACCTTTATGTCAAGGTCCATGCAGCCCTCCCCCTTAAAACCACCCCACCCCCCAAAATACAGAAAAATGAGTTACTTTAAGTAATAGAAAGCTGCAAAGATCAGGGAATTTTACTTCGGTCATTGAAAACCTTTAAATGCTAGTAATTTTGAACTGAAACTCTAAAAAGTTAGGAAGTTGAAGTTGGTCAATGAAAAACTGGAAGTATCAGGCTTGGTGAAAACCTTGGAAGATCAGGGCATTTGACTTTGGTCATTGAAAACCTAGAAAAGTAAGGAAATTCGGTATTTGTCGTTAAGAACCTTGAAAAATAAGGAAATTGGGCTTTGATCAGTGAAAACTTGGAATTATCAAAACGTTGAACTTTTGCCAATAAAAATCGTTAGAGGACTACAAATTGCCGCATTTACATGAATCTGTTATTGAACATAAATAGCGCAAGCTCATCAGTTCAAGATCTGGGCTTGTGAAAAAGCGGTCAAGGTTTATTTGTCACTTTCATGTGTAGTAGCTTCCTTACTTTCAAACTGTTATAAGACTATGACGACAAAAGGCTATGACGACATTTGTTCAAGTGGGCATACACCAATGAAGAAGATGCAGTTCTGGGTGTGTTTGCCACTCATGTCACTTGGCTTATGCGAGGCAGACGAATTCTCATTCAAATGGCTACAAGAACGTGATGTTTTCAAGCTATATAAAGACAGTTGGTCTTGAGTTGTTCTTCAGTTGTTTGAGGAAGGGGCCGAAGATACCTACGACTACAGTACTCGGATCTGTTTCCTGAAACGAACATTCATTTCGCCTTTTGGAAATCGTTACTCCGGTACACCGAAGATCGAATAGAACCCAGAAAGAAATCGTATCTCACCGAATACTACAGAAGCCTAAAGCCGTCATCAACGAATTATCTAAAGAAAACTATTATGTAAGTAAATACTGATTATTGTATGTAGTGAGAATTTTGTAATTTATGTTAAGAATAATCATTGTATTTGTCCCGTTACCGTTTCGTCCTCTTTCCGCCACTAGACGCTTCAACCTTTGCGGCGACTCCGTAACAGGTAGTGTGATTTAATTGCCTGTGAGACTGCCTTTCATTTTTCTAAAAACATTTGTTGAACACCTGCTACTTTTGTACCACGTTCAAAATTTTACCCCTAATGGCAGTGGCCCTAGTTGATCACTCTTTTTACCATCATAGAAACGAAGCTTGTACATTTTTGCTTTTACAAGATTAAAAACCACGTCCCGAGCAAGCAATCATCTTTTGACATGGACTCCAGTTACATGTTTGTGCATGTAATAGTGACCAAAGACTACATGAACTTGTTTTCGTTTTGACAAGTACAGAATTAGTTCACTCCCAGTTTTTGTAAGCTAATACGTATCCCTACATTTTCCACTAGCACATCTCCCCTAGCCTTCCACTTGGATCTTCTTTGAGATCTGGTACTCTAATAATACCCGATGATAAATGCAAATTTAGTCGCTGCATACCAAACATATGTCTCAAGTGGAAGTAAAAATATCTTAACGATGAACCAAATCTCAACTATAAATAAAATTTCTCAACAAGATCAGGTTTGTTTATGAGTTGTCGTATGGCTTGGCTATTGATCACAGGATATTGCGGCCGTTTAAAAACCTGAATAACGACAGTTGATTAAATTATGACGTCATCGGAAGCAACAATTCGAAAAAGAACGGATGACGCTGATGTTTATCCATCGATTATTAAGTTCAAATGAATAATCGTTAACAAAATCTGAGAACGAGTCGGTACTCTACGAGAGTCTACAATGTAAAGTTGGGTTCTGAAAGGAAGTCTTTAATTTGGCTGTTCATTCTTAATAGTCCTCATCACTACCAAAAGATATCATTGACAGGCCGACAAGCCAAACCGTTAATGATTATGTCAGACAAATGGGCGATAAGGGATCTCGTGCGTGGGAGAATTCGTTCTTTTCCTCTGTCAATTAGTGCCCACCGTTTTTAAGTAATTTGCAAGGAGGCACTTTGCTGTTGAAATAAAACGCAGTTTTGTGTTGAATATGGAACAAGAGATACTTGCAGCAAGTATATTCTAGGCATTTACAAACTCAAGGCCAAAAGAAATAAACAGGGGGACGTTTGATGAGGCTTAATTCAATAACGAAAGGCTACCTCTTCCAGAAATGTCATTTTACCCTGCTAGATAAAGCGCACAATCGTTTGAAAGCGTTTGGACTTAGTGTAATCTGACGTTAAAAGGTCAGATGGACATGAGAGCAGAGCAATCAAAAATTGTGGGCTGTAGGCTTTATTCCAGAAAATGTTTTGGATGCACGGCTTCTAAAACGTTGGATAAAGCACTATCGGACGATAGTTTAAAAATTGTCTTTACCATTGACTTAACATTTCTGAGTTTATTTACACGCCCTTCTGTACGTAATTTTACATTGATCAATAAATCAGAAGGCAAAACAGTTGCAGTTGACTTCTCACAGTTGAAATTGTCTCCGCATCTTTGACTTCTATATCTATTTATTGAACAGTCCATGCCTTCAT